>VUQH01082259.1:0-21339 GCA_015106775.1 Etroplus canarensis | reverse complement strand
GATGGACAGATTGACAGATGAGGTCGGGCAGGAGTCTCCATGGACTATGATGTTCGCAGACGACATTGTGATCTGTAGTGAGAGTAGGGAGGAGGTGGAAGACAGCCTGGAGAAGTGGAGGTATGCACTGGAGAGAAGAGGAATGAAAGTCAGTAGAAACAAGACAGAGTACATGTGTGAATAACAGTGAGGCACGTGGAACGGTGAAGATGCAAGGAATAGAGGTGGTGAAGGTGGTTGAGTTTAAATACTTGGGATCAACCATCCAAAGCAACGGACAGAGCACAAGAGAAGTGAAGCAGAGAGTGCAGGTAGGGTGGAGTGGGTGGAGACAAGCATCAGGGGTGCTTTGTGACAGAAGGATAGCAGCAAGAGTGAAAGGGAAGTTTTACAAGATGGTAGTGAGACCTGCTATGATGTATGGTTTGGAGCCGGTGGCACTGACAAAAAGACTGGAAGCAGAGCTGGAGGTGGCAGAGCTGAAGATGTCTAGATTTTCCCTGGGAGTGACCAGGATGGACAGGATTAGAAATGAGTACACCAGAGGGACAGCTCATGTTGACAAGTTTGGAGACAAAGTCAGAGAGGCAAGGCTGAGATGGTTTGGACATGTTCAGAGAAGGAATGGTGGATATACTGGACAAAGGCTGTTGAGGATGGAGCTTCCAGGCAGAAGGAGAAGAGGAAGACCACAGAGAAAATTCATGGATGTAGTGAAGAAGGACATGCAGAGGATTGGTGTGAGGGAAGAGGATGCAAGGGATAGGGTGAGATGGAGGCAGGTGTTCCGCTGTGGTGACCCCTAACGGGAGCAGTCGAAAGAAGAAGAAGAAGGAGGGTGTCACCGCACACATACTGAGTGGAGGGTGCACAGCTGACAAAATGAACTGAGTTGTGATTCTATCTCAAGTACATGTTACTCGAGCTTAATATGCAAATACTCCTACAGTAAGTCGACAAATATCCACCAATGAGAAAAAGTAAAGCAATTTATCAAATACCACTTTCATAGACCTGGGTTTTGTGTTCCAGTTTTGTGTGCTTTTTTGAGTTTTGACTATGGTTTCTGAGTTTCTTCTTGTGTACCGTTTATTACATTCTCAGTTTATATTTGAACCTCAGTTCTAGCCCCTGCCTATGTTCAGTTTGTTATTAGTTCCCTCTGTGTCTCCTCAGTGTTATGCTGTTATGTTTTATGTCTTCTGTCAGTTTGGTCTTGTGTTTATGTTTCTAGTAAGTTTCTCACTTCCTGTTTTACTTTGGTACCAGTCATGTCCTGCGCATGGTGTTTAGTTTTGCTTCCTGCATATGATTGTTGTCACCTGTGCTCCTCTCCCTCCTGCTGCTCGTTAGTCATTAGTCTGTGTCTATTTATGCTCTGCCTCTCCTCAGTTCTGTGTCATGTTGTTGATGGTGGTTTCTCTGCTGCAGCGTGTGTTCTTGGTCTCTTGGAGTTTCAGGCCAGTTATAGTTTTCCTGGACTTTAACATTCACTTTTGGACATTGGTTATTTTAACAGACTAATTCAACTGAAAAAAGCTCACCTTGTGTTTTTCTGTCATTTTGCTTCCTGGAGTCCTGCATTTGGCTCCTCACTCTCCACACACTGAGTCATGACAACATATTGCACAATCACAACATAAACGTGTTGAAACAATCTCAACCTTGCCTCTCTGACTTTTTCTCCAAACCACTCAACCTGAGCTGTCCCACTGATGTACTCATTTCTAATCTGGTCCATCCTGGTCACTCCCAGCATAAATCTCATCTTTATTTCTGCCACCTCCAGCTCTGCCTCCTGTCTTTTTGTCAGTGCCACCATCTCCAAACCATACATTATAGCAGATCTCACTACCATCTTGTAAACCTTCCCTTTCGCTCGTGCTGCTATCCTTCTGTTGTAAAGCACCCTGACAGTTGTCTCCACCCACTCCACCCTACCTGCGCTCTCTTCTTCACCTCTCTTGTGCACTGCCCGTTTCTTTGAATTATTGACCCCAGCTTCACTACCTCTTCTCCTTGCATCTTCACCATTCCACCTGCCTCACTGTTATTCACACACACTCTAACTTGCTTCTACTGACTTTCATGCTTCTTCTTGCTGGCACATACTTCCACCTCACCAGGCGCTCTTCCATCTGCTCCCTATTCTCACTACAGATCACAATGTTGTCTGTGAACATAGCGGTCTGCATAAGCAGTGTATCCCAAACTTGTAGAAATCTAGTAGACTTAGAGACAAAGGCACATAAGCCCCTCTCATCCAAAAGTACTTGTATCTCTCTGTATCAGCAGGACACTATACAAGAAACAATTGCTACAAGGAAATTATGTGATTGGGAAAAAGTTTTACCTGATAATGGTAGTATTTCATCACCCAGTTATGAGTGATTTCTACTGTTACATCTTGAACTTGGTGCAGCGTGTGTGTGCTGCATCTTCCAAAATTATTTCCAAGCTTGCCTCTAACAACAGGATAATGGCTGACCTGTCTGTTATTGAAACTAGAAAATCCAATTCTGTGGAAAAGTGGCTTGGATGAAGTGGAAGTGTGACAGGTGGCCATCATCTGAGCTGACACACCTGCCAGTCAACCAAACATGACCCCCAACTTACTATCTGCACAACCCAGAACGTGCTTTAAGACTTAAATAATTTTTCAAATTTACACCAGAGCAGAGGGCACACACTAAAAGAACAACAATAATTATCAAAAAATAGTTAAATGCATATGTATGTGTCTATGACAAGGTTATTATATTCAACAAACTAAAAACAGTAGATTCTGTAAGTTTGTTTGGTCCCCAGCTTAGCCTTACCAAAGATGACAGACATTCACTGTCATCCAGCACTGTCTGACGTTATGTTTGACCTAAAACTTACACACTATTTAACCATATACCAATAGTTAGAAATACCAGAGAAGGAAAAAAATGTTCATAAAGTGTCTTTTTATGGTGTTTGGACACCTATGAAAAAACTAGTGAATGGATGGAACACCATTCTTCCAAAAGATAATCCTCCATTTGATGTTTTGGTGGACAGTGCTGTGCAACACACTAGTCAAAAATCTGACATAGGTGCTAAATTTGGTTTAGCTATGGGGGAGGCAATGGTTCAGTGCATCAGAGGACTTGTTTGGGAGTTGCTGAGGGCTGCGGGCTCAAGACCCGTCCGGACCTGGATGTGGTGGCCATCCAAGATCAGCCGGCTCAAGACTGTGCCCTGGATATGTGTAGAGGTGGACGAGAGGCCAGAGAGTATTGCCGAGGTGCCCTTGAGTGAGGCACCGAATCCCCCACATTACTCATTGGCACCTACAAAATGGCAGCCTTATTCGCCGACCTCCCTCACTGCATGCTGCGTGTATGGGGTGTGTGTGTGTGTGTGTGTGTGTGTGTGTGTGTGTGTGTGTGTATCCGATCTGTAGGAGTGTCGGTGGTTTGATTTGAATTTCCTCAAATGGGGAATAAAGTTGTTTGTTTGTTTGTATTACCAAGTACATGGCATGTGACGTCACATCATGTTCATACTGGTCAAACTATTCAGTAAGCCCCCATGTCCTATGGGTGGGTGCACTGTCATCCTAAATGAGACAATTCTCAACAGGAGATAGCCAGAACAACTTTGTACTGATACAAAGTGACCAGTTCCTCTAAGGCAGTGGTTCTCAAACTCTGGGATGGGCCCCACCGGGTTGGGCACAGAGCCACTGCAGGTGTAGTGTGGACAACCAGGTGAAAAATATTAAGTTAAACTATGGTGAATAGATGCAATTTGTTTAGGAAAAGTAACAAACAAGAGTTTGCAATGCTATTACTCTGATGATATGCACCTTCATTTAAGTAAAATTCAAAGTGGATCATTTTTTATTGCCAGTCATTGATAAAACAGCAGGGTGTTGGGCATGCATTTTGTGTAGTGTAGGGCATGTACTTTTTCTATAAATGGGGCATGCTAAAAAAAAAGTTTGAGAACCACTGCTCTAAGGGGATCCAGCCCATGCCTGTAAAACAACCACCATAGCATAACAAAGCCACTGGATCACATTACTGTAGAGGCTGAAGATTCACATTACTCTGGATGTCACTGCCTTGGCCTATAGTACTACTGTAGGGAACCTTAGAGTAATTTTTGACCAGGACATGGCCTTTAACTCATACATAAATTAAAGTATCTGAGAATACCTGAGCAATATTAAGAAAAGTCCTTTCTCAGAGTGATTCTGAAAAGCTACTCCATGCATATTATTATCATAAGAATGGCCGAATAGTTGCGTGAAAACCTTCCTGCTAACACTTTTTTCTAATTCTCCCAATTTAGCGCTTCTTTATTGGCTTCCTGTAAAACTGAAAATAGTATTTGTATCTTACAAACATTACTCAAGTACAACACTATCTCAATAAAACACCTGTTAAGACTCTAGGGTTACTTGTTGTTCCTGGAGTTTTTAAAAGCAGCATGGGGAAACGTTTAGCTATCAGGTTCCTCTCTGTTAAACCAGCAAATAATGCTCAGAAAGGAAACACCTTTTATATTCTCCCATGTTGCATGCTTCTTTCCTTTACTCTTCATGCATTTATAGACCACTACTGCATGTAATTGCATCTTCTCTCTCTTTTTCTTGTTTGTTCTCTCTTTCTTTCTCTCCTTATGTCTCAACTTGATTCTTGGATTTATAAAGAGCTGCCTAGAGGCTGCTTTGCTCACTTTCAGATGAGTCCATATTTTTAAAAGAAAAAAACCCCGACTCAAATTGGTGCATCCACCAATGACCCTTAAGTGGAAAGGGAGGAGAAAGAGATCTGGACAGTTGAGAGCACAGATGAGGGTACATGTTGAAGTACATCTTGTGTTCCTCACATACAGGCAGAACTTTTTTGAAGCCTGTGTCTGTGCTTTACCATCTGGGCATTTCAGCCTGCCAAGCAGTCTGGCTTACACTTAAATTGGGACTGGTCCTCCTTTTGATTTTTTTTAACTTTGATCACATTGATATATATAAAACTTTGAAAAGGAAGGCAAACACATGTAAAGAAAACCCTTCAGTTCTATGGGTTTTAAGAAAAACTGTGATTTTATAGAAGAGAAACCTATCCCTTTTCCCTGCCTACGTAGTTTGAGTCTAATCTAGCGATGCATCCCAAATAATTCTGTAAGAACGGTAAAGTCCCATAAGAACGCGCAGGGCCATGTACTTTTCTTTTGTAGCAACAGCTCAGTGATTGAGAATGGTAAACTCCCTGTAGTCATGCCAGTAAGGCTATTATGGTCATTGCACCTGAGGAAACTGTGGAGTGCCCCAACAATGTATTTTCCTCTGAGCACAGTGCCCTTGGTCTTTCCATGTGCACTGCTGCCTTAGCCTGTGATATTCTGGAGGAAGGCCAACTGACTACTGGGGGAAGAAACATGCTTTTTGGTATTATTTAACACTTAGGCATTTGAGTGCATATACCCTGTTAGCAGTACAGCCAAATACTATCAGATGGAGCCTGTGGGAACTATATACAGCAACAAAACCTTGTTGCAGAAAGCTTAGTGTTTATTTAGCCCTAGAACCAGACAGGTCTGTTTTGAGTTAGAGAGACAGTAGACTTTAAGCTGCACTTTTGCTTCATATGAGTTCTTAGGCTGACAAAATAAAATGCACGTTTCATTAAAAAGAGACTTACAGAGCTTCACAGTGCTATTATCAGAACTTTAGTAGGTGGAATCAAGAAGAAATAATACTCACATGCAAACTGTAATAGAGCATCTCGACTTAGGACAGTCCCAATGCTATTTTCTGCTTTACACTGGTACTTTCCATAGTCAGTGATCTCACTGGCATTGGTAATAACTAAGTTCCCATCAATGTAGGTGTAGCGATAATCTGCTTCTGAATCCACTTCTGTCCCATTGATGTACCAACTGAAAAACATGAAAGGAATAAGAGTTGTATTATATTCCTGATGAATGACAGGCTAATTAGCAGTGAAAGTTGAAATTTCAATTAGCTCGCAGACAAACAAATGTCACACCTGTATGTGGGTGGTGGATTCCCCCGTGCCTCGCAATGCATCACCACCTTCTTTTCATCAGCATCCAAAGGAAAAATAACATCATCTGGCTCTTGAATAAAAACAGGCCCAAACTCTTCACTTTCTATAACAAAAGATAAGAAAGAGAAAAGATGATTGTAATTATCACAACAGAGTGGTGAGTTCTACCTTTTCTATTATCCACACATTTGCTTAGTGTTTGAAATAGTGGAAAAGGAAGCTATATACACCAATCTTCTACAGAATTTAAACCACCTGCCAAATATTATGTAGATCCCATTCATTCTGTGAAAACAGCTCTGACAAGTCAGGGCATTGACATGAGAAGTCTCGGATGTGCTGTGGTGTTTCGTGACTTTGCTTTATGAAGTGGGGCCACTGTGGATTGGACTTGTTTTGGTGAATTCTTGATGCTCACCGTGACTGGGATCTGGGGAGTTTGGAGGCTAAGTTAATAATGTAGGCTCCTTGTTATGATCCTTAAGCCACAATTTTTGTAGTGGATCAGGGTACATTTTCCTGCTGTGGGAGGCCGCTGCCACGGCTGAGTGTTCTCAGTCTGTGGGTCGCCCATGTCAAAATAACATCTAGATGTAAGCCTGGACCCAAGGGAAGATCATTGCATTATTGAGAAATTATTCAATTCATGTATAAGTGGTTTTAAAACTGTCACTGATTGGTGTAGTTACAGATTTTGATGGAATTATAAAAAAGGTCACACACTAATATTTCACTGGACCTCCTTTAGCATTGATCACAAAAATGCATTCACCATGCCATCATTTCAGTAAGCTTATATAATGTCTCAAAATGTATTTCTTTTCAGAGTTGCATTTATTTATCACCGAGATCTTACACTAATGATGCGAGAACACTGCCTTCTCCAGTGCATCCAAAAGATCCTCAATGGGGTTAAGGTCTGGACTCTGTGGTGGCCAGTCCACATCTGAAAATTATGTCAATTTGAGCCAAATGAATCCCAACTCTGTCATCTTACAATATAACCATGTCATCAGAGAAAACACCTGGCCATTCAGTGTATTCAGGCTGTTAGCTGACCTCCTTTTTTTGGTACGTTATGTCACTGAACCTAGACTTGACCAACTGAAACAACCCCAGATCATAACACTACTCCTACAAGCATATATGGTAGGTACTAGGCATGATGGGTGCATCACTTCATCTAACTCTCTGCTCATCTTAATACACCCATCCCACAGTGAATCTGGACTCATCAGCCCAACCACATGCTTGTACAAGAAAGAAGAAGCTACTCAGTTAGAGTTAAATAATCTCTTGAAACATATTCATCACTACTGTAATTATCCAGTGGAAGGCTCTTACCCATTGGCTCAGTTAACTTTAAGTGGTGATTTATTTTTATTTTCATTTTTTGGCCAGCCAGTGCATACTTTTTAACTAAAGGCTTTCAATAATCCTCAACACAAGAGTCCAAAATGTGCTTTCAGCGAGCAAACCTGAAAATGGTTGTCCTTCCAAATGCAATATAACAGCTTTCTTTTAAGTTGGAAGTAGTCTTTTCCTCAAGTTAATCTTTGAAGTTTCATGGTAAAATGAACAAACCTTTAAGATGTCAAACCTTTAAGATCATCCCTTAAGCTCTTATACTATTTTTTTCTAGACCATTTGGACCCACAGTTGTGTTGACAGCCAAGTGATTAAAGTATGACAAGTGAAGGTCTTGACTCTGCACTGATATTTGTTGCCCAAGCTTTAGAGTGCAATGCGGAGAGGGTACATCTTCTATCTCTGCGGTTTCACTTTTCATATCATAGCAAATACAGTACTCTAATCAGCAGTATCAAATGGTAAACAACCATGTTAGAGGACAGATAACATTAGTAAGATATTTTTATCTATCATCTCTTCTCAGAGATTTGTTTCTGTCCTTTTACAGAATAATTTAAAGACCCCACCGCTGAACAGAAAATAGGCAGTTTTTTATTTGCCATTGGAGGGAACATTGCAGAACAATCTTTACTTTTCCCTGTCAGTCTTTTTACATTGTTTATTGTCCTTGTAATGGACTGTAACAGGTCTCTATTTGCTTTTTTACATCACATACTCAACAAGCACAATTGCAGGAATTAAAACAAGCCTCTGCAAAAAAGTTATCCACAAAAATGACCTCATCTAATATTCAGATGCTGTTAAACTCAGGGCAAAAAATATTTGTATGTGTAGCTCTAATATATGTGCTTTAATATGGTGATAATCAAATGCTATATACAAATGAATGCAATAAAACAGATTATTGCATTAAAATGGTAACAAGGGCTCATTTGAAATGCACACAACACAATACAAATGGTTTTCATTTTGTTGTTTTTTTTCTTACCCCTCATGTTATGGTTCACTTTAGTCTCTGGCATTTCTATCTTAAATCTAATTGATTACCACACATTTTTAGCTGTTTTCAGTATTTTTATGTGTGAGTTTAGTTCAAGCTAAAACTGTATCTTCAGGTAGACTTATATTCCTCTTTTAGCCTCTGTTTATTGTTAACCAGCATGCCAAATAAACATTAAACCTACAACTTCTGCATAGAAAACTACCACCTCTTTTACCATATCACAGGCTTCAGAATTCATACGAGTTCCCCAAAGTAAGGAAATCTGACATTTTGCGCACTAATGATCTTTCATTTTAAGACATGGAGCACAATCCGTCATCAAGTCCATGTGTAGAGTTCAAAGGGAAAACTGTCACGCTTTTGTTGTTTTAGTTGAAAGGGAAACACATGGAAATACATCATCAGGAGTTGCTTAGAACTATAATAATAAAAAGTAGAGTGGTACCTGCACATTGGAATCAGAGCCCCCTCATTAAATAGGGTTTAATTTAAAAAAAAATGAATATAGTGAAATATAAATCACTTTCAGTTTGTCACAATATGCACAAAAATACAACTGTCAGGGGTATAAGTATAGAGTTAGCAAAAGACAAACTAATCTGTAGCTCTGCAGTAAAAGCTACTGAACTACAAACTATGAAAAATGTGCTCACCATACCAATGCTTTTGCAGGAATAATATTTCCGATATATTGTTTCACCAATGGCACTGCAATGTGTGCATGAATATCACAGGATGTACATCAAACAAGGGCTGTTATGTCATATGAGTTAATTTAATCTAACTGAAGGGTTCATGGATGCATTGATTTTTATACTCTGCGAGTAACAAAAGGACTACATTTTTGCTTGGCGTATAGGCCAAAGAAAACAGAGCCTTTTTGCTAGGGCCCTCTGTGCTTCCTCTGTCCACAGCAAGAGGAATAGGGTGCATAGGCACATCCTCCCTCCATGTGCCAGTCTCCCAACTCTCCCACTGATATATTGCATCTCTTCACTCCCACAAAAATGTCCCACTGTGGAAGGGTAAAGCATTACAGTTCTGCCATGAGCATCCACCTTTCAGTGACGAGTGTGGTGTTGAAGTAGAAAATAGCCTCACTCCCGAGGAAGGGAGCAATAATGGGGCCCCTCAGTTTGACGCACAGAGGGGCTTCTCCTCCACTGTTTGGTGCATTAAAAAAAACAACTGAATAACAGTAAGGTATAGGAAAGAATGTTTCATACGCCCAAAAGTCTTCAGAGAAAAAAGTTTTTTCATGTATTTGTTCTTAAAATAATATATATACTGTACAGCTGCACTCTCCTACAGAATCACCCAAATGCATCTAAAATAATTAAATAATTTTCAAATGTATTTTCACGCGATTTGGTTAAAAAACCCTTTTATTTTCATATGGCAATATATGCTGCATAGAAATGAAATGTGAGGGTTTTTTCAGTATCATGCAGCCTTAGAGTTTTCTGCTTGACAGTTCCTGTTGCAATCATCTTGTTTCTTCCGAGTGCTCTTTGTTTCACTCTGCTGTTAACACAGAAGTGATCCACCTTGTACTGAAGGTTTCCCGGGTACATGCACATCAGAATTTCAAACATTACAAACGACAGCTGAATCCTGTGCTCTTCAAAAGTTTTGTTTCTCTATGAGATAATGAATTTAGGAATATTGTAAGCCCCATAAACAGAATCTTTTTGAAGTCTGCATGTGACAGAACAGAATACAGTAGTTGAAATTCTTATATTTATTCATGCATGCTGTTTGTTTAAACCAGCAGTTCTCAAACTTTTTCTGGCATGCCCTCTTCAGAGGCCAACACATAATTTCCCTATTTACTATTAAAAATAAAAAAGTTAAAAATGATACTGTAGCATCAACTATGTTTGTTTATTTTCTCTCTGTAAATCAAACTAATTGAACTTGCAACCTGCAGTGACTTCACCACTCGTGGGGCACCCAGCTTATTAACGTTGGTTTTAACAGACATACCGTAATTACACAGAGCATTTATGTTAAGTTGGCCTTAGGGATGGATTTTAATTGCTAGTAGTTGTTCTTGATATGGTACTTACGAGTTTGTTTAGGAGGAAAAAAGAATAACAAAATTAGCATTGCTTTATTTTCCCATACAATGAATGTGTGAACTTTTATTTTATCAGGGCAATTTAGTGGTTAATAGTCACTTTACTGGTAAACATTTGAATTCAGATAATTAAGTTAACTTAAGCCTGGCGCTACTGGCACAGATTAACTATGGAGTTTGTAAACAGTAAATCTTGCAATGCTGAACCTGTATGTCATCCACTTTCGCTGGATGGTTTGGCACTTACATGCAAAAGATGGGTTGAACCACAGCTTTAGTTCCCTTGAGCAGGGTTCCATTATGCATGTGTGTGTGCGCGTGTGTGTATGCGTGCATCTGTGTGCTGCACAGGGGTACAGAGCGTGAGAGTTGGAGATGTCCCCAAAACTCACACTGAGGCTCTGTGAGAGATTTCTCTTGGATTAAGAACAGCAAAAATGCGTTATGGATGAATGACCCTAATCTTTTTTGCAAATTAGAAACAGAGCTGGTGAGATAACATGTGGAATTCAGAGATTAACATAATAATAATAAATACAAAATAAATTTTCTTTTTTTTCAGTGCAGAGAGCATAACGGATAACACTTATTGATGCTACAGTATATAATGATTTAGCCCCAGCATCCATTTAATGCATTGTTTGGGTATTCATCCCTAGCTGACATTTCATTTGATCTGGTATACAACATACGTAATGCAACAATACAGTATAAGTGACTCAATTCTGAGTACTTGTCACTATTTAGAAATGGTCTAATGAATAAATGAGAGTCATGTTTTTTCCTCATGGTGTATATATAATCCCTCTAACACTGTCAGCAATTCACTGTTCTACAGGGAAATAAAAAGCTTTTGAAGTAATATCCTAATCACTGGAGGAAAATGAATCAATATTAAGTCGCAAACCTTACTGTGCATATAAAGCAACTCAAATGCTTGTAGTGTTACTAGTTCTAAAAATAAAAGAAAGGCCGCTAGGTCTTTATATTTTCTGCATCTTATTCACACAGCTCTCTGCCTGTGCATTCATACATACACTCAGCAATATCAGTATGCTGCACCTGTCCCACTTAGCTTAGGGATTGGTTATTGCAAATGATCAAAACCTTTTTATTTTAAACACCACCATCCAGTTGAATGCCTCCATCAATCAGTTAAATCGCAGTTTACACCCCAAATTGTTTGGGATCATATACTGTACAACCTCAATTCAAAAAGGTTGGGATGTTGTGTAAAATATATAAAAACAGAATGCAATGATTTGCAAATCTGAAAAAACAATATTTTATTTAGAAAAGAAAACATTCTGATGTATGGGGTGCATTAGTGGTTAGGTTACTGGAAACTTGCACATCTGGAAAGGCACTATCAGTGCTGAAAGGTGTATATATAGACTTTAGAGCAACATATGCGTCCCTCCAGATGACATCTTTTTCAGAGACGATCTTGCATATTTCAGCAAGATAATGCTAAACTTCATACTGCAGTTATTACAACAGCATGGCTTTGTAGTAGAGGAATCCAGGTGCTTGACTGGCCTGCCTGCAGTCCAGACTTTTCGCCTAATGAAAACAATCGGCGCATCATGAAACGCAAAATACGACAATGAAGACCCAGGACTGTTGAGCAACTGGAATCCTATTTCAGACAAGAATGGGACAACATTCCTAATTCCCAAAGGTCCAGCAGCTGGTCTCCTCACTTCCCAGATGTTTACAGACTGCTGCTAAAACGGTAGCACGGTGGCTCAGTGGTTCGTAGTGCTGGCTCACAACAAGAGGCTCCTGGGCTCATACCCCAGGTAGGGCCCTTCTGTGTGAAGCTAGCATGTTGTCCCTGTGCTTTCACAAGTTTGGTAAGGTTTCTTCTGCCATCAAAAAATGTGCTAGGTTATTACTGTCTATGTCAGCCCAGGACACTTCTGCAAAAGTGTTTCACTTCCTGGTTAAAAAAAAAAAAAAAAGAGGCTGTCCCAACTTTTTTGAGAGGGGTGACTGCCATCAAATTCAAGATGAGCTAGCATTTTTCATGAAACAGTAAAATGTCTCACTTTCAGCATTTGATTTGTTTTCTATGTTCTTTTGTGAATAAAATGTTGGTATATGAGATTTTCAAGTTATTGCACAGCTCCCCAACCTTTTGGAACTTGGGTTGTAATATATACTGCTCGACAAGATTAAAGGAACACCTTTTAATCAGAGTATAGCATCAAGTCAATTAAACTTCTGGGATATTTATCTGGACAGTTAAGTAGTAGAAGGGATTATTTAATGTGCCTTTTTCAGTACTTTTTCTCTGCAAAGTTTGGAGTCAGCTGTTATTGTATTTTTTACTGTTATTAATACAAAAAAGGCCCACTCTTTTGTTAGGGGTGTGTGTTTAAATAAAAACTGAAAATTTCAAAAGCAGTCCTTTTTAAAATGTCTAATGTTTTTACAGGTGTTTCTATCTGCCTTATCTGATGGAATAATTCAACAAGCAAGTCGGAGTGTTCATTAGCTGGTTTTGTAGCTAAGTTGGTAAACGGAATAAAAACAATTGGATTCAGTAATTTAATATTAGAGGCTGTAATTTTTTATTTAAATCCTTCAGTACAAATGAAGTATCAAAAAATTTAAGTGATATATGTGTACACCTATATATCGTAAGTCAAAAGAGCTAAAAATTTGACTGAATTATAAAAGGTGTAAGTGGTAACATCAAGAGCCATTTGGGAGCTGAAAAGGCTGACTCTTCTTGGTGCGCTGAGCCAGAAGAGCCAGCTCCCCAAAAAGAGCCGAAATTCCCATCACTACACTGTTGCTGTGGGTCCTGGGTTCCTCCTGGTGCACTACAATGCCCAACCTCACGTGGCAAGTGTATGCAGGCAGTTCCTGGAGGATGAAGGAATTGATACTACTGATTGGCCCCCCTGACCTAAATCCAATAGAACACCTCGGGGACATTTCAGTCTGTCCGCCACCGCCAGGTTGCATCTCAGATTGTACAGGAGCTCAGTGATGTCCTGGTTCAGATCTGGGAGGAGAGCCACGAGGACACCATCCGCCGTCTCATTAGGAGCA
The DNA here is from genome assembly GCA_015106775.1 of Etroplus canarensis. NCBI lineage: Eukaryota > Metazoa > Chordata > Actinopteri > Cichliformes > Cichlidae > Etroplus > Etroplus canarensis. The sequence continues at coordinate 7,778 of VUQH01082259.1, read as the reverse complement.
TGCCCAGACATTGTCAGGCATGCATACAAGTATGTGGGGGCCATACAAACTGTTGAGTACCATTTTAAGTTGTTGCAGTGAAATTTTTCGGTGTCTTTGAATTCAGCCATCTGGATGTTGATAATTTTCCTTTTCTTTCATCCCTAACACATTACCCAGTCCATATCAGTATAGATATCCAGCATGATTTTTTAAATTTGAGATCTGATGGGTTTTAAAGTGTTCCTGTAATTTTTTGAGCAGTGTATATTAAAGCATCCAAGAAATGTAACAATTGGACACCAAATTTGTGTCTGCAATACAACCAAAGGTGAAATATGGTCACAATCCCCCTTTCTGTTCCTGAGTTATGGTATTAAATGATACCAGAAAATAGATTTATTACTTCATCCTATTATGCATTTTGTACAATTTTGACATACTTACTATGTAAATTTCATTGCCACGGCCAAAAACAAAAAACTTTGTAACAGTTAGCTTCTCCCAAGTAAAAGTTTTGCAAAATTTTAACACTTCAAAGTGTTCAAGAACTATCAGACAGATGAAAATATGGGAAGACAACCTGTAAAAAACACCTTGTGCCATGTCTGTCCTGAACAGAGGCATATATAAATAAATAGGTGTTTGATAATATCCAATCTGAAAAGAGCACATGCTTCTGCTGATGTCTAGATCAGCAAATAATTATATAATATCAAATGGCATGACTTTATATAACAACATCCAGTGATGTTAAATTTTTCAATTAATTGTGGTCTACTAAAGTCAAGAAAATACATATAATAAACAAGACGGTTCTCACAATGTTCAAATTTAAGCTGAAAATTAACACTTAAGCTTCACAGTTATTGTTGCATTTTAAATCCAGTCTGCTAGAGCCAAAACAACCAAAGCCTGTCATTGTCTTTCCTGCCAACACTGTAATTCTCTATAGGATATTATTGGGCAGACTGCCAGAGAAAAATATGTATTCACATGTGAACCCGAATATGGGTTTAATTGACTTTAATATGGGCACGGCGATGCAGTGGTTACCAGTGTTGCCTCAGAGGTCAAACTTCCATTTGCCTGGAGCCGTTCTGTGAGAAGTTTACAAGTTCTCTCTGTGCCTGCATGGATTTTCTCCAGGTAAAGACATGCCTGTTAAATTAACTGGTCATTCTAAATGGACAGTATGTGTGGATGTAAGCATAAGAGGTTGTTCGTCTCTCTTTGTAAACCTTGTGATGGACCGGCGATCTGTCCAGGATGTACCGAGCCACTCACTAAATGTCTGCCAAGATAGCAGCCAGCACTCCCATGACCCTATTTGGAAAGGCAGTTAAGAAAAATGATGGTTGGATGGATGACTTCAGTGTTAAGTATTTAATAAATGGGCAACTGCAGCAAAATATATGAAATATATCATTTTACCATTCACTAGATGTGTGATGACTTTAGCCTTTATAATTATAGCTTATACTAGAGCTCCATCCATCTACAAAACACTTGATGATAATCAGAAAACACTGGAGAGTTGGATGAAAAGCTATACATCAGTCTTTAAGTACATATGTTCTGTATGTGCATTTGTCTGTAGAACATACAGTACACAAGGAATCAAGTCACTAAGCATCAAGTGTCACAGCCAGCTGTCAGTCACATAGTCCAAAAAGCAATACCCCCTTTAATCTACCAAAGGTACATTACTTGTTGGCATCCATTTCATCCACTGAACATCAATCCAGTGCAATAGTATAATGGTCCTGTCAACACTGACAGGTGAGAGGCATTACCCTCACCTTGGTTATACAGATGTAAGTCATTTTATGGCTACCTAGTGATAATGCTGTCAGAAAGTAAAAAAGACAGAAAGATAGGGGTAAAGGAAAAGATGAGAGCCCAAAACAGAAAAAAAATGTCAAAAAAGAAAAGAAACAAAGAAGAAACATTGGTTGTTATTACAATTTTCTGCCTGCTTTTAATGTGACTCACTTTATTACTTTGTGCTAATCCTGTCTGGAAATTCAGAAACTACTTCTGATTTCTATTAATTAGGCATTCCACATGTAATAAGCATGATGTAATTAATCATGTTACAGCATCAATGTGTCATTATATGTTCCAGAGTTATTCATTGTTGAAATCAGGACAGTAAGTGACCCATGTAAATTTATGACATTGTGAGTCCATTCTGTGTTTGGGGTATTAAATCTTCTCTTCGACAAAGATATCCATTATTTCTACACCGTCTGTGCTGACAGAAGCACAGAGAGTGTGATATTGCAATGATCCCACTTCAATTTCACAAAGGGCATAACCCTGGTCACTGCAGAGCACGCAGTGATAATGGATAGGTAAGATTCATTTCCAGATCAAACCTAAACCCTGGACACATAGTTTGACCAAATATGGTAGACTCTCACCATAGTGCTGAGATAGCAGAGTGCATTCACACCAATTACTCTGAAAGGGATTCAGTCAAACTCTGGAGTGTCTTCCCTTTTGGTCAGGCTCATTTTGGCAGGTGAGAAAATTGTCATCTGAACTCATGTGGAACCTCACAACTCAGGTTTCACTCCTGTGAGGTGGCTTGAAGGTAGTTAGTAGTAGTCAGGACTGAGAGGTAATCGAGGACTGACAACATGAAAGGAGACAGAAGCCGACATTTGATCACTAGCAAAACAAACTATTCCTTCAAGTTGATCACATTTAGATTCATCTTCCCATTTTCCTAATGAATGAATACCATGGTATCTCAAGACAGTGTGTGTATAATTGTTCATTATCCTTGGCTAAAGTGGCAGATGAAGTCTGTGCAGGAAGACATTTTTCCAAATTGCCCCATTAATGAACTTTTGTATTTATATTTTGCTTCTGTGCAAAGTTTGCTTGCATGTATGTAAGTATGGAAGTTAACTTTACCCAATCAAAAGCAAAACTTTTCTATTTTGGTTCAAAGAAGAGAAAACAAACTGAGGGTTTGACTGCTCCATTAGTTTTACCTTCACTTCTATAGTCCTCCTGAGAGCTGAGCAGACTCAGGGCTGACAGAGGGTGACTGGAGAAAGCAGGCCAGTCAGGAGTCACCAGCCCACCACTGTAGTGTTGTCGTGGTCTGCTGCGCGAGTTGAGCACTGATGAAGAGCTGTCTGGTTTCATTCGTAGTACTGCTGCATATGACATTGGTCGTGCTGCAACAGCTCTTGCAAAATCTGTGAAACAAGATAAAATGCAGTTTAAGGTTAAATCATTTAGAGTTAGTATGTTAACTGAAACTGAAGTCAAATGTTCAACAATAACAAAAAAATCAATCCTAAATGCATTTTAGTGGATATTTGTAACAGCAAGTCAGCATCCAAATTGAAAAAAAGAAAAACAAATTACAAAAATGCCATTTTTTTTAATTTTCAAAAATGCTGTGCTACACTACAGAAAAAAGTACTATAGTAAGTTATAAAACCGAATCAGCAGGAATGCTGCACAAATCTGCAGGGAACAGAATAACTTGCAACAAACTAGTGCTTAAAAGCAAGTCATAGCACCAAAGGAAGGCAGAGCATACATAAAAGAAGTAGAAACACATCTTACAGCCTATAGAAAAAATGCATGGAAACAAGATACAAGATTTGATAGATTTGTGACTAAAAATGTAGCCATAAGGTCTAGATTTAGAGTTTTGTATCAACTCATACAGTATTAACATCCCCTTAATATAAAAGTAATTTCCCAAAGCCCCATCACAACAGCTGTTAAAAGGGAGTTAAATTACCTGTAAAGATATTAATAAATTTTTAAAAACATTTTTTATTCCACATTTCTGGAACAATTCTAGGGGTCTGTTTTCCCATTTGGCTCTCATACAGTCTGCCTTTTTTTGGAGCATCTGCTTCGTCGCAGCCATTTGATGTACTGACTAAAAAGGCACTTATGATGCCTTAGGTGAAAACATGCAGTTCTTAAAAGGAACCAGAGACACACTGCATATTCCAGAGATTACTGTCATCAAAGTCTCAAATTGAATAAAATGGTGAGTGTAACAGAACAGGAGAGAAACAGTTTCCTTTAAAGTCAAAGAGTCCATGGAGGTTCAGAATAATATCCTCTGAGGGGGAAAAAAAAAGTTGAGGCTGTCACTAGTCATTGTCACCATAACTATCATCTGCTTATTGCAGAGGAATTCATTCCACTTTATGAATGGTAATGTTCTAATGTGTTGCACTTTTATGATACTATAAATATAACAACTCGAGATTACATAAACAATTACTGTATTTTCTACATGAAATCTGATCATCAATATATAATTTCCAAAGCAATATAGCTAAACAAATGGCTAGAATTACTGATAATATGGAAACGCTGCTGTGGAAATAAATTGCTAGGACTAAAATGCAAAATACTAGAATCTTAAAGCTCAGGAAGAATCTAATCAGATTTTAGCAAAGGTGGGGGTGGGGGTTCTTGCACTACATGATAAAGTGCTGTGAAAGAACTGAACAAAACTGAGAAATAATTACGTGTCCTTGGGGACTTGTCAGCTGCAAAAAAACCTGCTATCTGCAAATGGAGAGCGGGCAATTACAGTACTACATATTCTGGTGAGAAGCAGGATACGCAACTCCATTTGAAATTAAAGATATTGTGAGTCTGAAAATTGAAAAGCAAAGCAATTAGTAGTTGGTCGGTAGTCAGTTAAATCATTTATCCTGCCAGGAATCAGCTCAATTGGCGGTGTAACTCACAATCCCACTGCTGATGCCCACAACAATGCTGAACCTTTCAGTAGTGCAGAAAATGTGCCTTTGACAACTGGAAAAGTTTAAAGAAGAAAAAGAAAAGAAAGAAGCTAGTACGCCAAAACTAAAGAGCATCTAATACTTTGCAGCCACTTTGGTGTGACTTAGTGGTACTAAGATACATGCACTGGCCACTTCATTAGACATGCCTTGCTATTACTGGGTTGGACCTGCTTTTGCCTTGAGAACTGTCTTAACTCTTCAAAGCATAGATTCAACAAGGTGGTGAAAACATTTCTCAGAGATTTTGGTCCATATTGACATGAGAGCATCACACACAGTTGTTGCAGATTTGTCAGCTGCACATCCATGATATGAATCTCCCATTTCACAAAATCCCAAAGGTCCTTTATTGGATTGAGATCTGGTGAGAGTAGGGGTCATTTGAGTACAGTGAAGTCATTGTCAGGCTCAAGAAACCAATTTGGGATGATCTGTGCTTTGTGACATGGTGAGTTATCCTGCTGAAAGCAACCATTAGAAAATGGGTACACTGTGGTCATTAAGGAATGGGCATGGTCAACAACAATACTAAGGTAGGCTGTGGCACATACAGTATATGATGCTCAGTTGGTAGTACGGTGATTAAAGTGTGCCAAGAAAATATCTCCCACACCATTACACTAACATGAGCCTGAACCATTTATACAAGGCAGGATGGATCTATGCCTTTATGTTGTTTATGTCAATTATGGCTGTCCTATTTTAAATGTATGAATGAAGGGATTGAGACTCATTGGATTAGGTGACATTTTTTCCAGTCTTTGGAATTTTGGTGAGCTGTAAACTCAGAATTTTAGAATCAGAATCAGAATACCTTATTAATCCCTGGGAGGAAATTGCTTTTTTGGGACTGGGAATTGTCTCGCTGGCAGGAGTGGTGCCTCGTTTGGTCTTCTGCTGCTGTAACCCATCTGCTTCAAAGTTTGCCTTGTGGTGCCTTCAGAGATGCTCTTCTGCATACCTTAGCTGTAACGAGTGGTTATTTGAGTTACTGCTGCCTCCCTATCAACTCGAAGCAGTCAGGCCATTCTCGTTTGACCCCTGGCAACACCAAGTCATTTTCGCCGAAAAAACTGCCACTCAGCGAATATTATCTCTTTTTCAGATCATAAACCCTAGAGATGGGTGTGTGGGGAAATCCTACTAGATCAGCAGTTTCTCAAATACTCAGAACAGCCTGACTGGTGCCAGCAACCATGGCAAGTTCAAAGTCATTTGAATGATCTTTCTTCCCCATTCTGATGCTCAGTTTGAACTTCAGCAGGCAGTCTTGACTGTGCTGTTGTCATATGACTGGCTAATTAGACATTTCCATTGAAAAGCAGCTGAACAGATATACCTAATAAAGTGGCTGGCCCCATTTTTGATAATGAAAATGCAATGTCAGTTAAACAAAACTCTCAAAGCTGAACAACAGTTTTATTAAATAACTGTTTTTGAGCCTCTAATGCTGGCTCACACTAAAGTAATTGTGAATTCTTAAACTTTCTCTTTAGGGAAAAGTTTTTCTCTCATCTCAGTTATCCAACACACTGGTACAGTAATTTGTTGTTTCATGATCAGCATTTCTCATTTATGCCTCTCTCCTTGTAGAATCTTTCATTGGCTATTGTAATCATCCATTCATGTTTGATATCATAATTAAAGCTTGATAATCCTGTGAGTGGTTCTATAAATCCCTAACATTACCAGATGATCTGGTATCAACTAATGTCCTGCACCAGATTATTACCTCAAATGTCAGGAGAGGTGAATCAGGGATAAATCAACCCAAAACTCCTGTAATACCTTTGACTTGGTCCTCTTACTAGGTCATATGTACAGTTGAAACCAGAAGTTTACATACACAAAGATTACTATACCTTTAAACAATGTGGGAAAGCCCAGATGGTGATGACATGTCATTGGAAGCTTCTGATAGGTTAACTGACAATATTTGAGTTAATTGGAGGCACACCCATGGATGTATTTTAAGGCCACACTCAAACACACTACTTCCTTGTTTGAAATTATAAGAAAATCAAAAGAAATCAGCCAAGATATCACGAAGAGAACTGTGGAGCTCCTCACGTCTGGTTCATTCTTGGCTGCAATTTCCAGACACTTGAAGGTGTCACGTTCATCGGTTCAAACAATTATCCGCAAGTATAAACAACATGGGAATGTCCAGCCATTATACGGCTCTGGGAGGAGACGGGTTCTGTGTCCCAGAGATGAACACATTTTGGTCCAAATTGTGCGAATCAACCCCAGAACCAAAGCTAAAGACCTTGTGAAGATGATGGCTGAAGCTGGTAAGAGTGTGTCATTATCCACAGTCAAACGAGTCCTGTACCGACATGGGCTAAAAGGCCACTCAGCCAGCAAGAAGCCTTTACTCCAAAAGTGACATAAAAAAGCCAGATTATAGTTTCCAAACACACACACAGGGACAAAGACCCTAATTTTGGAGGCATGTCCTATGGTCTGATGAAACTAAAGTGGAACTGTTTGGCCATAATGACCATTGTTACATTTTGGGGAAAAAGGGGAAAGCTTGTAAACCTGAGAACACCATCCCAACTGTGAAGTATGGGGTTGGCAGCATCATGTTGTGGGGCTGTTCTGCTGCAGGAGGAACTGGTGCACTTCATAAAGTAGATGGAATCATAAAGAAAGAACATTATGTGGACATATTGAAGCAACATCTCAAGCCATCAGCCAGGAAGTTGAAGCCTGAGCACAAATGGGTCTTTCAAATGAACAATGACCCTGAGAATACCACTAAAATAGTCACAAAGTGGCATAAGGACAACAAAGTCAATGTTTTAGAGTGGCCATCACAAAGCTCTGATCTCAATCCCATAGAAAATTTGTTGGCAGAATTGGAAAGGCGTGTGCGAGCGAGGCGGGCTACAAACCTGAATCAGCTACACCAGTTCTGTCAGGAGGAATGGACCAGAATTCCAGCAAACTATTGTGAGAAGCTTGTGGAAGGAAACCCAAAACACTTGACCC
>VUQH01082258.1:0-16171 GCA_015106775.1 Etroplus canarensis | reverse complement strand
GCAGCTTCTGATCAGTTTCAGTTTGTCTGTGTGTCTTTTATCAAAGATGTTGGTGGATGTTTGATGCTGAGTCTGTGTGTCTTTCTCTGTTTAAAAGGCAGTGAGTGTCTCCCTCTGTCTATCAAATTAATCTCACAAAAAATATGTAATTCTTATTTTTGTATAGGTTAGAGGTTGTACAGGCTTATAGGTTTTGGTTACATTCTCTCCAACTTTATTTATCTTAGAGGTTTTTTTTTCCAACTACCCATGGTGACCATGAAAGGTAAATCCCCAAAAAGCTCCATCATCTGTTTGCTGCTTCCAGCAGGATAACACGTCACATCACAATGTTAAAATCACCTCAAACTGGTTTCTTGAACATCACAATCAGTTCACTGTATTCTAATGGCCTCTACAGTCAGCAGATCTCAGTCCAACAGAGCACGAACAGGAGGTTCTCATCCTGGATGTGCAGCCAACAAATCCACAGCAACTGTGTGATGTCATGCCAACATGGAGCAAAATCTGTGAGGAATGTTTCCAGCAGCTTGTTGAATTTATGTCATGAAGAATTAAAGCAGTTCTGAAGGTCAAATGGGTAGCAAGGTGTACATAATGAAGTGGCCAGTAAGTGTAAGCACCAAAATCGATGGGTTCAGTGTGTCTGATTGCTGTATCTTTCACATACACACACACACACACACACCGTGCTCAAAATAGAGCAAATACAAAGAAAACTCCCACATTATTTATCTTAAAACATGATAAAACTCTGATTGATTACAGCACCACCTTCAGGTTAACTACTGAGGCTCAGTTTACAATGTGAGTGAGTTTTTTTTCTGGTTCTGCTGCTGCTGTGAGAGAAGAAAACACTCTGATGCTGACAGGTTCACTACAGAACGATATTATTGACAGGTTAACATCACAGTGTCACAGAAACACCTCCATCTCCATGCTCAGCTGGAACAGTAAACTGCTCGACCACAGAGCTGGTATCTTCTGCTAACCACAGAGTGGAGAACAGACAAATCCTCACACAAAGACCAAAACCCACTGCTGACTGTGCTGCTGATTTTCAGTCCAGTTCTTGTGTCATTTTCATACCTCAGCCTTTTCTCCCTGTTTCCCTTCATTAAGAATGTCTTCTCAACAGCCACCCTTACTGAGACCATTTGTGATGAGGCTTCAGATGCATCTCTCAGCTCCTGTGTCGGGTCTTTGCTGGAGTTACTGTTCACCTGCTGTTGATAGTTTTTAGGTCTGACACTCTTTCTGTCCTCCACTTGTCCAGTATCCACCGATCTCTTAAGAACACACTGCACAACATGCTGAGATACGCCAGGTTTTCAGTGAATAGCTGTTTAGGAATCAGTGTGTTGGTGAAAAAATACACTTTTATGCCTGTCAAACAGTTTTTTTTTTTTGGCATTCTATGCACTTTACATTGTGTGCTGTGTTGTGGCTAAGGTGCCGTGGTTCCACTTCCACTTTAAAATAACACCACTTACGTTTGATGGTGGAATATCTAGGAAGGAAGAACTTTCACCAACTGACTTTTTGCAACAGTTACATCTTATTACAGCACCACACTGGAATTCAGTGAGCTCTTTAGAACGACCTGTTATTTCACAAATCATTGTAAAGGCAGACTGCATGGCAAGCTGAACTCAATGATTAGGAGGTGTGTCCCAATACTTTTGTCCATGTGACGTAGCTAAGTGTCTCATTTCAAATATGGTTGCTTCTTGCTCCAAAAATAACAAACATGGTGGCACCCAAAGCACAAACATTGAAGCTTCTTCAGTTTCTTTTAGCTGAAGCTCTGAGAAGATCAAACATCAACACACTCCTTGGAGTTAGCACACTCGCTTCATAGTAATCAGGGTCAACAAATCTTCAGCTCCAGGGATCAGTTACTGTGTAATTATTATCTATTGCTACCGTGAAGCATCAGAGCCAGAGCACTTAGTCAGGTGGAGTTCACTTCTGGTGCAAACTGTGACAGAAGAAGGTCACCACAAGCACAACAGCAGAGAGAAACAGTAACTGCCAGTGTGGTTAGTGCAGATGTCACTGGATTGGCTGAGCTGAAGCAGAACAAGCACAGAAAGGAGGAAACAGGTTTCCCTTTTATGTTCCAGGCAGGGCTGTCAGTGGTGGGTGGCAGGCTGCTGTGCTGCTTCCTGCTCTATATTTTGTGGAAGATTATACTATAATGATTAAAACCAGCAGATTATAAACTATAAATCTAAGACCACGTGATGCTGAATTATTATTAAAAATGCTACCCAGCAGTACACAGGTCATTAAAATCATCTCCAGCTCCAACATTAAAGTAATATATACATCAGTGAATCAACTGATATCATCATGTTTATGATTCTGCACATTTTACTATAGATACTTTAAGCATATTTGGATGAGAAAACTTTTGTATCATTATTTTATTTTATTATTATTTTTGTACTATAGGATTCTGGTTTTTACTTAAGAGTCTCAGTGCTTCTTTCCCCACCATACAAACCAGTTATTCAACACAAAAACCTGCTTGAGCTCTTGTGCAGCCACTTTTCATGTGACACATCTACAAAGTGCTGCACATGAACCTACAAATCAATGTTTATTTCAAATTAAATATTCAGACTTCCTGTTGGCACTCTGTCATCTAAAAGCCCTTTTCTAATATTTCATAGATTAATAACAATTAGTGTACTTACAGAGCAGCCACAGCAGAGATGTTTCCTCCATCCTTCCCTTCTGTGATGTCAGACCAACACTTGGACCAGTTCACACTCATATCAAGTGAAACTGTCCTCCTCTTCCTCTGTTTCAGGATGCCGGCGTTGTGGTTATCACTAACAGAAAAGGTTTCTTTATGAGAAATAGAGCTTTACGATGGTAAAACTAACTGATGATTAACTGTAAAGATGGGTTTAAATAAAATCTACCACTGACCTAAAGGGGGGCATGAGTACCTGTGTGATGCCTTCACTGACAACCCGACCAACTATGAAGAGTGTTTAAGGTTAGAGGCCAAACTTGAAGCTGCTGGTTACTCTTCCAGAATCTCCACAGTAAAAACAAAACACAATAATCAATAATGATATAACTCTTTGGGAATCACCTTGTTGGAGGAAAAATACTCTTTTATGTCTGTCAAGTTGTGTTGTTTTTGGCATTTTTTGTAAATTTAACTAAAGAAATGAGAACAAGTGATGTGTTTTTGTGACAGGCTTCTGGTAACAAAGTATCTAAAGATATCATTTAAAATTGGTTCTTTGTAAGTTGTCTGTTGTGGTCTGTATGTGGCTGTAGTTTGTGTGACAGGTGTTGCTGTGTAGTGTTGTGGGGGAGTCAGAGTAATACTGAACACATGGCCAGTGTCTGGTGTGCCTATTTGAACCCGGCCTCCCAGGGTTCCATGTGACTCCTGCCACTGTTACGGTGCCTGGGCCGTCGTCACAGCACGCTCCTCACCTGGTTCTTTGTGTTTTAGTTTTCTTTGCATCCACATTTTGCACCAAGCACCCCAAATGCACCCATGCATCATTTTACACCACTGACACTGACTTACACACACATTATGTTCAATATATTGTTTAAAATATATAGTAGTTAACTTCCCCGAAGTGTGTGGTTGTAACTCCACCCCTTGGTACAGCCTATGAGCCAGTGCTAACAATGTGAAGATGCAACACTGGTTCATCCCTTGTGTTAGGACCCTCTTTTATGCTTCAATGAGTCACAGGACAGGTCAGGGTTAGCTGGCTTAACCAACAAACAAACATTCCTCTGAAAATGGTCAGGTAATGTCCACAGAAACACTTCAAAAGACCTTCAGACAGTCTGGAGAACTATTACTCAAGACCTCTTCTTCTTCTCTCGGCTGCTCTCCTTAGGGTCACCACAGCGAATCATGAATCACAAATCTGCTTGTGGATTTGGCAAAGATTTTACACCGAATGCCCTTCCTGATGCAACCCTCCCCATTTACCCAGACTGGGGACCAGCCCCCCCCCCCCTTTTTTTTCTGCAGGTGGCAGCACATCCACTTCAATTTGTTCAGCAAAATCAGTGGTACCTCCATATCCATGTTCCCTCCATCATCCTTCCTTTCACTTCCTTAAGCTCAAAACAATTATGCAGATCTGGAAGAAGATTTATATACTGGATTAGCTGAGGTTTGAGTTACAGTAACCACCCCCGGTACTGTTGGCCAACAGGGTGCCAGTGTTAACTGTGCTACTGCAGGCCAATGACGAGGGAAGAGGAGAGGGGGAGGGCATGTTAGGAGGCAGAAATTGGGAAAGAAAGTCCAAGTGTAGAGGTGAGAGTAGGGGCATTAAAGGTAGGGATTAAGATTGATAAAGGGAGAGAGCTGGCTGATATGATGGAGATAAGGAAGGCAGATATACTGTGTGTGTAAGAGACCAGGATGGTTTGGAGATGGTGACAGGAGGTGGAGCTGGAGGTGGCAGGATTGAAGATGCTGAGATTTACAAATGAGTCAATCAGAGCAACAACTCAGGCCATGAGAGGTTTGGAGACAAAGTCAGAGAGGCAAGGCTGAGATGGTTTGGACATGTTCAGAGGTGGGATAGTGGATATATTGGACAAAGACTGTTGAGGGTGGAGCTGCCAGGCAAGAGGAGAAGAGGAAGACCGCAGAGAAGATTGATGGATGTAGTGAAGGAGGACATGCAGAGGGTTGGTGTGAGGGAAGAGGATTCAGAGGATAGATTGAGATGGATGCAGATGATCTGCTGTGGTGACCCCTAACAGGAGCAGCTGGAAGAAGAAGAAATTGGCTGTAGTTGTGAGTGTGATCATGTGGCTCTGGACACACAACCTGTCCAGAGTGAAGTCTGCCTCTCACATGAAGTCGGCTGGGATCAGCTCCAACTCCTCTGCGACCCTGACTGAACAGGCACTTTAACAAAGGATTAAAAATGCAGTTAACAGAATCATCTCACCGGTAATTACTTACTCTTTGGTCAACGGGCTGGTAACATGAGCTATATCAAAAGGAAGCCAGTATGAACCACGTTGTTTGTTTTTCAGTTCTCCGTCTCACCACATTTTATCAGTTAAAGCAGAGAGAAGCTCTTAGATTCCAATAACACCAACTCACTTCCTCTTAGCTGAACTCAGCACCAACTGGAAAAAATCATGAATACTGTAGATAAATACAACAAAGGGAAGAAATGAAAGTTGGAATTTCTTGATGAGAGAGCATCTTCAGGTTGTTGTCCTCTTTATTGCAACCAAAGTGTCAGTAATGTCGTAGAAAGAGAGGCTGGAGATGACGACTCAGCTGTGACTGCTCTGTAAGTGTGATATGCTTGTTTAACTCCGGTGAGATTAACCATCAACTTTTCTGTTCCAGCATGACTGTGCCCAAGTGCACAAGGGAAACTCCATAAAGGCATGACTTGACTGACCTGCACAGAACCCTGACCTCAACCCCATCCAACACCTTTGGGATGAACTAAAACCGATCGTGAGCCAGGCCCTCTCATCTAACATCAGTGTCTGACCTCACAAATGCTCTTCTAGATGAAAGGGCAAAAATTCCCACAGACACACTCTAACATGTTGTCGAAAGCCTTCCCAGAACAGTGGAGGCTAAAGAGGCTTAAAGGTGTTATGTACCTTTGTCCATAAGGCGTGTTGACTTTCTGCTGTCAGTGATAGTTTACATGAACTTTTACCAAGTGTATTTTATGCAGTTGTAAATCAGTCAAAATACTTTAGTATATACTTCAGTATAACAGCTTTGACTGTCAATTTGTCTTTAATGATGAACGAAAATATAGTTTAATTTGCACCTGGAACCTGTAAAACTAAGGAGTGCATCTTGTGTGGTTACTTTAGATTGACGTAGCTGCAGGTTTGAAGCCTTATAGTGCTGAGCATTGACTAGAAACTGATAACTGATGGCAGCAGAGCTACACCAGAAAATAACAATCATCATTAAAAACTGCCACACACTATCTAGAAGCCATTTTTGAAACTCAGGTGAGAAAATGTCTGGATTTAAAGGAACAGGAAGTCTAAAAGAATGCAGGAAGAAAACCAGCCCAAATGACATTGGAGTGACACAAATCTGTTTCACCATCTTAGACTCTGTAAAAGGAATTCAATGATGCAATGAGCTCTAACCCAGGTCATGAACTTTCAGTTTTAAATGTGAAAGTCAACCATAAATTTAAAAAACAGATTAAAGACTGTTTTTCTTTCGGTTAAATGCACAAATAGAAATATCTTCACATTATCTTCACACAATCAGATAATTATTGCTCCAAATTATATAAGCTCTGATCTGAACTGAGCTTCACAAGGATTTGAACTTTCAGAATGAGTTGAACTGGTTTCATAATGAGTTCCACAGAAAGTATGCTCATCACTGTTTCATGTTTGTTGATGTGTACACATCATTAGCTTCACTGTGTTCTCATCAAACCTTTGTCACAATCACTTCTAGACAGTAAATAAGCGGCTGTTTGGTAACCTTTTCTTTTGTGTTCCATTCTTCCTTTGTTTTTTAAATTTATACTACAAGTTCTCTACAGCCTGACATAATATCATTAACGTGCCTTTGTTCAGTAGATTATGCCCTCATGTATTTAAGGGCACTGATTTCCATCTCCATGACTCTGGTAAGTAGCTTTGCATGATTCTGTATCCCATCCTGCAGCCCCCTCAGTTGCCCTTCCCCCTAATTTATATAGTTTGAGCCTTTAAGACCGTTTTTCCTTTCAGTTCCACCACAGGTTTGATAAGCAGGGTTTGTCTGCTGTGTGTCTGCGATAACACTATGAGGAGCTCCCAAAAAAAGTAAGGAAATAGTGTTCAGGTCAGGCTGAACCCTGGTGCTCACAGGGCTTATGGAAACAGGCTTTGAAACCGAGGGGATACAGTATATAGTTCTGTTAGTGTGGCCCAAGAGCACTCAGGTTATGCTTTAGAGGATAAATCATCTGAATACTTTCCCAAGGGAATATAGAGTATGCTTTGTTTAATTCAGCGTAGTGAAACCTACTTCATTACTTCCTGCAGCCACTTATCATCCTGTCATATCTCTGAAAAAACAGGGAAAAACAGTCAAATTAGCAGCCATCTTTAAATAATTTCATCATGATCCATAAAAGTACTCGAACAATGAGACCTGGCACATACATTTTCCATAAATTGCTGGCACCCAGCACAGAGGTGTGACCAGGTTTCCTGACTCAACAGGCTGAATTAAAGGATGTTCCTGTCACAGCCTGCAGGCTCCTCTGTCTCCAGGTACTGTTTTCAGCCTGCTGATACTTGTGAGGTATTTCACCAGACATTTTATCACGTTTCATATAAACGTGTGCAATTTAATCTTTTGTCCCCCAGGGAGAAAGTTGGAATACTCTTTTTTTGTGAGATGTTAAGTCATTACTGAAGTTTTCTGCCCACTTGATCCACTGTTTGAAAGTTTTTGTCAGGTTTCTGGAGGGTGAAGTGTGGACCCAGTAATACAGGACTCCAAGGCCAGATGTGGTAAGGCTAAACAAAAAGCAGGCCTTATTAAAGTCCATCAAAAATAAAGTCCAAGGAGTACAGATCTAGGCATGGAACCTGGAGAGACAAGAAGCCATGACATGGAAAAAGGAATGGGGTATGAATACAATGACTCAAAGATAATATGTACAGAAAATATCATCTGGAATGACAGGACAAAACCAAAACTATTAGAAACAGGAACCTGGGTACAGGATGAGAAAATCCTTCATTTCGAAGCTATGCAAGCATTAGAATGCAGATTCTTCGTCTTCTTCTTCTTCTTCTTCTTTCGGCTGCTCCTGTTAGGGGTCACCACAGTGGATCATCTGCCTCCATCTCACCCTATCCCTTCCATCCTCTTCCCTCACACCAACCCTCTTGCATGTCCTCCATCACAACACCCATCAACCTTCTCTGTGGTCTTCCTCTTGTCCTCCTGTCTGGCAGCTCCATCTTCAACAACCTTTGTCCACTATTTTCACTATCCCTCCTCTGCAAATGGCTAAAAAATGCACTGAGCCATGCCTTTCTGATTTTATTTTCAGATTTCCATCCTCTGATGTATTCCTGATCACTCCCAGTAAAAATCTCACTATCTTTAACTCTACCACCTGTCGTGGTTCAGGCTGAGGGATTCAGACTTGGGCACACAAGAAGGTGAGGCAGCCTGGCTTTAAGGATTTAGAACTGAGGCAGCTGGCACTGAGGCACTGTACAGGTTAAGCTGTTACACAAGCAATGACGCAGAGAGGAGGGCAGGCAGGGACTCAGGGGGGACACACTCCAGGCTTCTAGGAGTGACAGCAACAGAGACTAGTGGAATCTAAAGCACTGATGTAAGCTGAGGAATCCAACCAGCAGAGATGCTCTATTTATGGCGAAATATGGACAGCTGTGGAACTCCCAGAGCGAGGTGTCAGGCAGAACCCAGACACCAAGATGCCACCTCCAGCTCTGCCTCCTTTGCTTAAATATGTGGATATCTCCTGTACTCATAAAGTTATAAGGGTTCAAAAATGCTAAAGAGGGCACGTAACTGAAAGTATTCAAAGTATGAAATCAAAACTGTCCACAGCTTCTTTAAATACTGTAAAGTTACAACATCATGTTGTTTTTCTGTAAAAAGTTACCTGTTTTTTTACCCAGCATGTGCTTTCCTCCATCTCTGAGGTGAGTTTCATAAAGTAATATAAGTATTTTAACAGAGTTCAGTATTGCACTGTTTTGGTCAAGAAAGTTTGGCAACATTTTTTGTGCTGCTAAAATTTACAAAAACAGAAATGTTCCTCAGAGAACATGTTTGAAACTTTGTGGAAAATTTTTGTATGAGATTTTTGTAATTGTTTGCCTCTGTTTTTACACTATCAGGAACACATACCTGCTTCTTTACAAATGACATCCGAGAAGGCAGTTAAAAGAAATGTAGATGTTAGAGGAAAAGAAAGTGAAAAAAGAAAGAGAGAAGAGATCACATCTTTGCAGCGTTGTTTCCTGTGCGTTAACTTTGATGATGTGTGTGACATGTTATGATACTGAAAGGGCTGTTCTAAAGAGCTCACTGAATTCCAGTGTGGTACTGTAACAGGATGCCACTGTTGCAACACGTCAGTCGAGAAACTCCTTCCTTCCTATGTTTTCCACCAGCTGTAAGTGGTGTTATTGTAAAGTGGAAGCACTTAGGAACTGCAGCAACTCAGGCATCAAGTGGCAGACCACATGAAGTTACAGAGCGGGGTCGCTGAGTGCTGAGTTGCATAGTGCTTAACCCATAAGAACCCACAGCTATTTTTCTTTAGGGATTTCATAAGTTAAGTTCAAGTATGAAGACTGTAGAACATGTAAAGTGTTTGTCACACGAATGTCCCCATGGGTTCTCATGGGTTAAAAGTCGCCAACACTCTGCTGACTCAATAACTGGAGAGTCCCAAACCTCTTCTGGCATTAACATCAGCACAAAAAACTGTGTGCTGGGAACTTCAAGGTATGGAGTTCCGTGGCAAAGTGGCATCAACTCAATGTCAAGTGTTGAATGAGTGGTGTAAAGTACACCACCTGTCTGACAGCACTGTACCAACTGGGAAGTTTGGTGGAGGAGGAATAACACTGTGTGGTTGTTTTTCTGTGGATGGCCTGGGCCACGTAGCTTCGGTGAAGGGAAATTTTGATGCTACAGCGTACCAAGACATTCTGGGCAATTCAATGCTTCCAACTTTGTAGGAACAGTTTGGAGAAGCTTCATAAAGACATGGTTGGATAAGTTTGGTGTGGAAGAACTTGACTGGCCCACACAGAGCCCTGACCTCAACCGCATCCAACACCCTTGGGATGAACTAGAACAGAAATTGTGAGCCAGGTCCTCTTATCTAACATCCGTGTCTGACCTCATACATGCTCATCTGGTTAAATGGACAAAAATTCCCACAGACAACCCAAGGAAGCATCCTTCTGTGTGGAATTTTCACATTCTTTACATAATTGTGTAGGATTTTTCTGGACATTCCAGAAAAAGAAATTCTTAATCTCAAGAGCCTGGTTAACAAAAGGTTTGAAAAAAGATCTTCCCAGAAGCTGTTATAGCTGCAAACCTTCCTCATTCCGTACTCGTGCTTATGGATGTAGAATAAGATGTCATAAAAGCGCCTGTAGGTGGCCCAAGACTCTCAGGCAAATTACCTGTTTTT
Source organism: Etroplus canarensis (assembly GCA_015106775.1). Classification (NCBI taxonomy): domain Eukaryota; kingdom Metazoa; phylum Chordata; class Actinopteri; order Cichliformes; family Cichlidae; genus Etroplus; species Etroplus canarensis. The sequence continues at coordinate 5,969 of VUQH01082258.1, read as the reverse complement.
GCTCAGTTAATAACCATCCAAGTTTATTTGGGATGAACTTTCTGTGACCTATCATCTGGTCAGTGTCTCCATCCTTAAAAGAGTTAATTAAGCAAGCGACCCAGAGATATCACACTATTTCATTCTGTGTGTGTGTGTGTGTGTGTGTGTGTGTGTGTGTGTGTGGGTGTGTGTAGGTGTGTGTGTGCGTGTACACTTTCATACACTTTTCTAGATCCCATTAGGGATCCTTGCCACTATCCTTCTGTCACAAAGCACCCCTGACACGCATCTCCACCCACTCCACCCTGCCTGCACTCTCTTCTTCACCTCTCTTGTGCTATGTCTGTTGATGTGGACGGTTGATCCCAAGTATTTAAACTCATTCACCTTCACCACCTCTACATCTTCTACTTCTTTAAAACCAAAACAGAGCCTTCTTTGAGCCATAGCACATTTTATTTTGCAACATAATTTCATCTTCACAGCAAGAATTTGTCGCAGCAGTACAAGACAGTAACTGACACAAATCACAAATCAAGTGTCAGTATGTGGCGTCTACAGAATCAGAATCAGAATCAGAATCCTTTATTAATCCCAGTGGGGAGATTGTTTGAGTTTCAAAAGCTCCATTAAGTGTAAATAATTATACATGGTTATAAAAGACAGAAAAATAAGCTGTATAAACTATATGAACCTCCACAAACATTCACAGTTAAATAACAATTTAAATAACTAGTTATATAACAGCTACATAAAATAGAAAATGTATTTTTTACTGAAGCAGCAGGAGAGCAGTCACAAACTGCAGAAACAAAAGAAATCAATTCATTAATGGTAAGGTCCATTAAAAAGCATAACTGACGTTTCACATAATTACTGACCAGTGTATGACAACAGCAGAATTTAATGACTCTAGGCAGATTTAGCACACACATTAAACTGGATCACTCAAACATTAAACACAGTCTCCATAGCAACACTGTATGAGCCTTCACCAAGGCTCGGTTTGTCTTACAGCACAATGGTTCAAAAAAAAATTCACTAAAGAAATTCCTGCAGCATCTCCAGAATGTAAAAGTTCGTTAGCTGAATTTTAATTTTATTAAAATATTTTTGGGTTAAAATGCACACAGACAAACAATAAGTGGACAAACTAGTGTTAGCAACATAACTTCCTTAGCTGAGGTAAAAAAAAATCTAAAAATCAGTACACGCACCAATCAAATTTTACATATATTTTTTTGTTTGTATTTTTCTCATTTAACTTTAGCTATGAGGTAAATAATAATAATAATAATAATAATAATAATAATAATAATAATAATAATAATAATAATAATAATAATAATAATAACTCCACTCTGAAAACTAAAATCGGAATCCACCATTTACATATGGATCTGTGGACCTGAATGCAAGTTCTCCTCTGAAACTTTTACATCTTTATGATTCAAACAGTCAAATTTCTACACATTTGGATTTCAGTTCATTAAATGTGTCTTTTTATGCCTTATGTAACTTTAGTTCACTATAATAAATCTGATTTCTTTCTATTTTTATCTGTTTTATTTAGTCAATATTATTATATTATGTTATTGTTTTATTTATTTTTATTATATACAATTTTTATATTTTCATTTCTATTTATCTCCAGTGTAATCACAACTAAATGTTAAACACAACTTATAAAGAAATTGTCATAAATAATTTTTGCAAAGGTAAATACATTCTTATAATATTAACTATTCTATATTGTATTGTTATTATTATTTTCTTTCCACAGTGATTTCTTTCTTATACTGACGTTCTGCTGTGTTTTTTGTCACCTGAAACTTCCCCACTGTGGGATTATTAAAGGATTATCTTCTGTTTTATCCTCAGCACGGACAGCACCGTGAACTGATGGTATAATTTTAAAAAAATACACTTTTTTTCTTGCATTTCTGAGGTAAAACTTTTGCCACACACTCCCTGACACACGTGTGTTCAGATAAATTTAGAGCCAGTTCACACTAAAGCTGAATCATTCAAGTTGGATGAAGCGGTACAGTGGCTGGCAGATGTGCATTACCCACTCACTGTGGATCACAGTCATGCAGTTAAAACAACAAGGGGAAGACTGTCAGTCACAGGATATGTTCCTTTCAGATGATGAATCAAGCGAGGAGGTTCAGCCCCAGCACAGACGGTCTGATCCAGAGTACAATGGAAGTTCATGTGAGCTCTCTGAAGCACCCATATAACGTGTAACACACTAATCTATGATATGTCTGATGCTTACTGTGAACAGCTGCTGACAAACACCAGATGTTTTGACCCACTCTCTGCTCTTCGCATCTGGTCGTCCTCATTTTAAAAGTGCATTTTCTTTGATTTCTTCATTATTGAGGTGAAACTGCACACACTGAGCCAGTGTACTGCTACATAGGCCAAGACAACAGGCCAAGCAACCGTTTAACATCATTACCCAGAACGCATTGCGGTTCAGCTTTTTTGAAATTTTTAAAAACTAAACAGTCCAGAGTATTTTAAGATACAGCTGAAGCAAATTTTTATCAAGCAAGGTCTATTATCTCCTCCAGCCAGGGTTCAGTTTATAGTAAGGAGTCCTCAATAGTACAGGAAGCACCCATTTACATTCATACATTCATATTTTGCACCAATTGCTATAACTGCTGAAGGTTTCATATTTTTTTTATTTTATTTAATATTATTTTACATTTTTTATATGCTACTTCGAGACCTGAGTATTTCATTCATCCTGTAATGGGTCGAATAATAAAGAGTCTGAGTCTGAACAGTGAAAGTAAGTATTTTTCTCATCAGGCTGTTAAAAAGACTTGAATTTGACCTAATTAACTCATCCATCCATCCATCCATCCATCCATCCATCCATTTTCTTCTGCTTCCAAGTCAGGGTCATGGGGGGTGCTGGAGCCTATCCCAGCTGTCATAGGGCCAAAGGTGGGCTACACCCTGGACAGGTTGCCAGTCCATCACAGAGCCACACAAAGAGATGGGTGACCATTCACACTGTCATTCACACCTACGGTCAATTTAGAATCATCAGTTAACCCAACCCCTTTGCATGTCTTTGGACTGCGGGGGAAAGCCGGAGCACCTGGAGGGAACAGCCATGTCTTTGGTTCTAAGCCAGGCAGCTTGGGTCCCTCTGTTTGCATGTTCTCTCCAGGTATATTGGCTTCCAAGACATACAAAGGGGTCAGGTTATTTTGCAGCTCTAAAATGACCGTAGGTATGAATATTTTTTTGTCTCTCTGTGGCGGCCCTGCAGTGGGCTGGTGACCTGTCTGGGTGTACCCTGCTTTTTGTTGAATGACAGCTGGGACAGGCTGTAGTGCCCCCCACAACCCTCAACTGGATAAGCAGAAGAAAATTCGAACACGTTTAATCCATTCCTCGTGCAAGCTTGGGTCCCTCTGTGAGTGGCACGGTTGCTTATTGGACGAGACTTGCGACAGTCTAACTTTATCGTTCTGACATGTTGAGGTGTGACGGTTAGCACTGCTGCCTCAAAGTGAGAAGACTCTGATGTGGTTGCGCGCTTTTTAACAAACCTGAGAGCTCTGTCTTTTTTTGAACCAAAGGTCAACGTTGCGTTAATGTCTGGCAACGTGGTCTCCAACATCTTTTGAACAAACTCTTTTTAATTAAGTTTTCTCGGTAGCTTTGAACAATTTTGTTTTTTTCAGTGTTTATATGAGCCTTCCACACAACACCCCACATGTAACTCAGTAGAGCAGACTCAACATTATTTATTTATTCATAAATAATGAATATATACCACAGTTGCCCTGCTGTGGTATATATTATGTCATCGGGGTACACTGATGAAATCTTTCCTCATCAGGGTAACTAACCATGTGTTCGGTCCCTCTAGCACCATATTTGTCCACTTTTACATGAGTAATCTGTGATCGTTTGTGTCAAAGGCTTTTTTAAAGTTAATAAACAACTATGCTGTCTATTTCCTGTTGTCTGTTGCATTTTATATATTTTTTACAAAAAAACATTGCTTTAACCTCATCTTGGAAGTCAATCAATATTTTGTATTTTTTTTTATAAAATGATCAAGTCAACAGCAGAGAAATCAGTCTGTAGTTAGAGAGCTGTTTTCATCTACACTTTTGTACAATGGAATGACTTTTCTTGTTCTCATTTTGCTTGGAAATATTCCTTTTTGAAAGAACTGAGAGTAGATGTGAGTCAGTGGTTTCACTAAACATGCTGTAATAGTTTTTAAGAGCCGTGTGTCTGTTCTAGATCAGTCACCAGCATTTCAAAAGGATGGACCCAATTTCAGTGCAGTATATTTCTTGATAGAAACATGGGACAATTACACAAAGTAGTTAGTCATGATTTTAAAAGACGTTTCATTCACGTGCGGTTTCTGGTTGCACAGATATATTCCTTTCAAATAGGGTCCATCTTTTTGAAACACCCTAGATAATAAAATATAGCATAATATGAAATCTTTGCCCTTTGGCTCCACAATTTGTCCAATAGTTATAAAGTAATGGTTAATAGTATAACTGTCCTGATATTTGTTTTTACAAAGTAATCAGGACAGTTTTCTTTTCCACTAGATTTCATAATGAAGTTGTTTACCATTCTCCATGTTTCCTGAGGGTTGCTGCTTATTATCTACCTCATCAGAAAGCATTACATGCTTATTTTGTTTGTATCTCCAAAGCATCATAAATACAACCATAAAAATAACAGCAGTAAAAACAGCAGCAACAACCGAGGCAACAACCGCCAAGACAGTCAGAGTTGCTACCTCTTTATCACCAGGCGGGTTTCCACCTGCATCTTCTTTTTCCATGAGCTGCCACTCCAACGTGTTTTCATGTGCTTCGCCTGCAGAGAAAACACAAGCGGTCAGAGCAGACGCCATCAGACACCAAGGAAGAACAGGTTTGTTCTGCAGGTTAAATGATTGTTGGCGTCAGCGCTCCACAAACTCACTTGTGACGGTGAGGCTGATGAAGTGGCTGATCTCAGAGTGGACTCTGCCGCTTCTGCCAGGGTTTCTCACTGCTATGTGACACTCATACATCCCGTTGTCTTCGAACGTGACGTTATTCAGAACCACAGAAACGTCGCCGCCCTTCATGTCAGGGGTCCTCAGCTTCACTCGGCCGTGAAAAGACGGATGCTGGTAGTTCAAGTATGACCGTCTGTTCCGGTAAAAGTAGAGGTAGCCATCCGTGTTCAGGTCAGGTCTGCTCCACTTCAACACCGAGATGGTTTCATCTTGAGAAATCTGACACTGAAGTGTGACTTCTTCTCCAAGCTTCCCCTGCACATACTGTTGCAGCCCTGAGGACAAAGTAATCATCAATCTTAGAGTTGCTTTAATACATGAAGCTGACATTTAACACACTACAGTCTATAAAAAGTGACTGAATAAGGCACAGAGGAACATTCAGTCATTGAACATGAAGCATGTGCATTTGCATCATTTCACACATTTAGGTGTAAAAACCCATGGAAATTTCTGAGAAGGTGAAAGAACCAGTCTTCTGCTGGAAATGCATTCACATTCAGAGTTTCATTCTAAAGCTGTTTTCACACCATGATGATTTAACAAGCGTAGGCAGACATAGAAAAAACTGCAAGTACATCAATTACTTTCTGGGGAAGTTTTGTATGTGTTAAGAGCACACATAATTACACGAGGTTGGAAAATGATGAAGAGTTGATCCAGATGACATACCTGTAGAGGTATGGAGATGTCTAGGAGAGAGGGCAGTGGACTTTTTAACCAGATTGTTTAACACAATCTTGGAGAATGAGAGAATGTCTGAGGAATAGAGAAGAAGTGCACTGGTACCAATCTTCAAGAATAAGGGTGATGTGCAGAGCTGTAGTAACTACAGAGGGATCAAGTTGATGAGCCATACCATGAAGATATGGGAGAGGGTTGTTGAAGCCAGGCTAAGAAGAGAGGTCACCATCAGTGA
>VUQH01082257.1:0-10747 GCA_015106775.1 Etroplus canarensis | reverse complement strand
TTTCATTCCTCTTCTCTACCTCCACCTCTCTAGGCTCTCTTCCACCTCCTCCCTACTCTCACTACAGATCACAATGTCATCTGCAAATATCATAGTCCATGGAGACTCCTTGGTACCAGTGCACTTCTTCTCCATTCCTCAGGCATTCTCTCATTCTCCAAGGTCATGTTAAACAATCTGGTTAAAAAGTCCACTGCCCTCTCTCCTAGACATCTTCATACCTCCACAGGTATGTCATCTGGACCAACTGCCGTTCCACTCTTCATCCTCTTCATTGCTGCCCTCACTTCCTCCTTACTAACACTCTGCACTTCCTGATTCACCATCTTCCCTCCATCTGACGTCCTCTCCTCTCTCATTTTCCTAATCCATCAGCTCCTCAAAGTACTCCTTCTTTCCTTCCTTCCTTCCTTCCTTTCAACACACCTTTTTCACTCGAACATTTCCATCTCAATCCTTAATCACGCTGCTGCACATCCTTTCCAGTTCTGTCTCTCTGTCTTGCCAGTCGATACAAGTCCTTCTCTCCTTCCTTGGTGTCCAGCCTCTCATACAATTCACGATAAGCCTTTTCCTTTGCCTTTGTCACTTCTCTCTTTGCTATGTGCCTAGACTCCCAGAACTCCTGTCTACTTTCTTCATCTCCCGGACTATCCCACTTTTTCTTTGCCAGCTTCTTCCCTTAAACACTTTTCTGTACTTCCTCATTCCTCCCCCACCAGAGAAAACACCAAATACCTTCTTGGCTGTTTTCCTCACCACCTCAGCTGTACTTTCCCAGTCATCTGGTAACGCTTCACTATCATCCAGAGCCTGTCTCAACTCCTCCTTGAACTCTGCACAACATTCTGCCTTCTTTAACTCCTATCATTAAATCCTTGATTCTACCTTCACTCACTTCCTCTTCTTGCTTTCCAGAGTCATTCTACAGACCACCATCCAATGCTGACTAGCTCCAACACATTATCCATTGCGCCACTGGCCCACTGTTGAACAGGTTTTATAGAGTGAAGAATCCAAATTAGAATTTTTTTAGCTCAAATTTTCATCAATATGTACAGAGAAGGTCACAGGAGAGGTGACCTGTGAACGCATCTGTAAAACACAGTGGAGGCTCTGTCATGGCTCAACCCAGTGCATTTCAGAATTCAGCCAGTAGTGTTGGGGTTCTTGTCAAAATTTATAAATGCATAAAAATGCCGTCAGATTTTGATCATGATGCAATACCATCTGGAAAGCATCTGATTTGCAAAAGCTTTATTTTTAGAATGAAATTGATCCCAAACACACTGCAAATGCAGTAAAAGCCTACCTGGACAGAAAAACACACACTAGAACACTGTCAGCCATGGACTGGCCTCTCCAGACCTCAGCAGTGTTGGATCATCTTGAAAGAGAACAAAAACAAAAGGCAGCCAAAATATTTCAGGAAGCCTGGAGAACTATTCCTGATGACTACTAAAAGAATAAAGCTAGCCTCAGAGAGTTCAGGCTGTGCTAAAGAATAAAGGCGGTTATACCAAATACTGACTTTTCAGGCTCATTAGAATTAGACAAACTCTGTTTGGCCTCATGTGCTGTATTTCCATTTATGTTTGCACATGTTTCCATAAGTTCTTGCACCTGTTTCACAGTTTCCTACAACATATAAAGAAACGAAGGGTGGCTCAAGACTTTTGCTGGTTAATATTTAAAACAAAATGTTCGTATGATACTGCGAGTGATTTCATATTTCACTGCACTATGTATATGTGACAAATAAAGCATCAACACACAAGTCAAGTCAAGTCAAGTCAAGTCACATTTATTGACAAAGACATAAGAGGTGATAAATAGGCTGGAGCTAACCCATGTAACGATTTAAAAATGAGGAACAAAATCTTAAAATCAACCCTCAGTCGGACAGGAAGCCAGTGTTAAAAAGCACGGATTGGGGTAATATGGGCAGATTTTCTAGTCCCAGTTAAAGGCAGCTGCATTTTGGACCAACTGGAGACGACTGAGGGAAGTCTGCTTCACACCACTGTAGGAGAAATTACAGTAGTCCAACTGAGATAAAATAAAGGCATCAAGGAACTTTTCAAGTGTACTTCTAGTGCCTTGGGTTGTGTCAGGAAGGGCATCTTTGCCAAATCCAAATGCTGGCTGATAACACACGATCCGCTGTGGTGACCCCCAGGGGGAGCAGAAGAAGAAGACAGACGTCCCGTTGTTTAGTTTGGCTGTTTTAAAAGAAGTGATATTTCTGCAGTAAACGTTTGTGTTATTTAATGTAACACTAACAACACTTTCTGCCATTTCATGCTTTATGTACTCCTTATCACTGTGGTGGACTATGACAGGCCAGCCTTTGTGCTTTTCACGTTTCTAACGCATCCATGTTTTGGACCCCGTTTGACGCCCGCGCCTTATCCCCTCCCCCTGTGGGCGTGGCCTCGCTCCTCTCGCTAACGCTTGTGCGCAGCCGCGGGACTGGCTACAGCTTCCTGAAAATGGCCAGCTGGGGGAGGGTTGCCGCCGTGCTGAGGGGGGTCTTGAGGAGCCCCCGGTTGATGAAAGCGTTCCCGCGGCGCCGTGCCGTCGCTCCCGGCGTCCTGGGCTCCGTCGTCGGCGCCGGCCTCGCGTGTTATTACCACTGTCACGGAAACGGCAGGACTCTGCCCTTCGCCGTTCATGCTAGCGAAGACAGAGTAAGTGAGACCTCAGCGGGCTCCGGCCGCACCGGTCATGTGTCAGTCTGGCTTGATTTACGGTGACATTCTGCTGCTTTAAAGCGACCCCTGTCCATGTTTACTGACTTCATATAAACTCCGTGTTTGTGTCGGCGAGTGCCCCCCAGCGGCCGCTCACTCGAACCGTCTGTACCTCGCTCTTGCTTACACTCGCCGGCCACTTCATTAGGTACACCTTTTTCAACTCAACATTATCGAATCAGCCAGTGAAAATTAAAGTGTTTAAGCAGATGGACACGCTCAAGAGTTATTATAACTTTTTATTATCTAAATAGGTTTTGTTTTCTAATTTGTCTGGAGTTTGAGGTTTCTGTTCAGTTTAGTTCCTGTTAGTTTTCAGTGGGTTTGAATCAGAATGCTTTTTGTTCAGTGTACGTGAATATGAGGGAGGAACACAAGGAAACCTCAGCTTTGCAGTAGGTGTAAGTCCAGTGGGAGGAGCTATACAGTGTAATATAATAGGCAGGAGTGACTAAGGTCATAAACCAGAACATGCAGATTTTACACAGTAACAGTTGCAGTTTGTTCCTTTTGGTTTTTTTTTGCTCTTTTTACTTTAGGTTTAGTTTTTTATTATTATAATCTGGATGGTTTTTTTTTTTTTTTGGGGGAAGATTTAAGATGTTTAGATGAGAAGCGATGGAATAGTTTGAGGTGGCAGCTGAGCCATGTAAACATCCTGAGTCTCTGCGATCAGGCGAACCATCGGCCAGGCTGTCGGTCCAAATCCATAAAGACTAAAACTGAGGACGCTTCCTGTATGTTTTTATTTTATTTTACTCTCCGCAAGGGGTCACCGCAGCAGATTAGTCCGCCTTGGTAATTTGGCAGAGTTTTTATGCCTGATGCCCTTCCTGACGCAACCCTCCATGGTAAGAAGGGCTTGAGTCCCCACCTGCAGTTGTTCCAAGGACCTTTCGCTTGTAAGGCGAATGTGTAAACCGCTGCACCTTTTTATTTCAGTTAATTTTGTGAGCACACGGTGTCATTTTAGTTAGTTTTCATTTTTTATCAGAAGTCTAGTTTTTAATATTACTCTTTTAGCTAAAATGTTTTGGGTTTTTTTTTGGTCACTTAGTTTTCATTAACTGTAATAACCTTGGTTCAAAGCGAGCATCAGAATGCAGAAGAAAGGTGACACAAAGTTGATACACAGAGCAAGCTGATTAGATGTGGTGCAGGGGAGTCAAACATACGGCCCGCAGGCCAGAAACAGCCCACCAGAGGATCCAGTGAGGCCCACTGGATGGCTTAGGAAGACATGGAAATTCCAAATGAGGCCTGCGTTTAGGAGCATTAACTGTCTTCAGTTTTACTGATAAAACCATTAGAAGGACTAATGCAGAACTGCACGGCGTTTCTGTTAAAGGACTGAGTTTATGGAACAATTCAGCAATGAGCTGAAATCATGTACAACGTTAAACACCTTTAGACGAAGCTTTAAAAATAATGTCTTGTACTGTTACGAAAATGGATGATGGCAAAAGAAACTGTGTATTTGGCTTATGTAGGCAAGCAAAGGACCTTATCCTGTCATTAAAAACAAAACTTAAATGAATTCACATGAAATGTACTGTTTGTACTGTATAAACAAAATTCTAGTTTAAACATTAGAAAAGGAACTTTTCAGTTATTTGCAGTGGCGATGGACTAGTTGAGGTCAGGCAGGAGTCTCTGTGGACTGTGATGTTCGCAGACGACATTGTGATCTGTAGTGAGAGTAGGGACGAGGTGGAAGAGAGCCTGGAGAGGTGGAGGTATGCACTGGAGAGAAGAGGAATGAGAGAAAGTAGAAGCAAGACAGAGTACATGTGTGTGAATGAGAGGGAGGCAGGTGGAACGGTGAAGATGCAAGGAGGTGGTGAAGGTGAATGATTTTAAATACTTGGGATCAACCATCCAAAGCAACGGACAGAGCACAAGAGAGGTGAAGAAGAGAGTGCAGGCAGGCAGGGTGGCGGGCTTGATGAGATGAGCGATTTGTGTCATGTTTCATTTATCTATTTATTATCTAGGTTAATATGATATGTTGTTAGAAGGACAGGCATCACAAGCTGAGGCTTCAGCCTGTACCTTCTCCGGTCTTATAAACTTCCTTGCTAGTCAGTTACTTATAATGTTGTGACTGTATTATCTTGCTTCTCTCTTGTCGGTATGTTGAGACAGAATGAAAAGAATCTATTTAGGTGACTTTGAACATTGCATGGTTGCTGGTCTGAGTATATTGGAAGCTGCTCGTCTGCTTTTCTCACACAGTCGTCTCTAGGGTTTACAGAGAGTGATCCGAAATGAGAAACTGTCCAGAGAGCAGCTGTTCTCTGGGAGAAAATGCCTTGTTAATGCCAAAGCAGAATGACCAGACTGCTTTGAGCAGCATTAAGGTATGCATAAGAGCATCTCTGAATACACAACACATCAGACACTGAAGCAGATGGGCTGCGGCCGCAGAAGACCACACCGGGTGACGCTCCTGTCAGCTAAGAGCCGGGAGCTGATGGCTGCACCAAAATCGAACAGTAGAAGACTGGAAAAACGTCGGCTGGTCCGATGAGTCAAAGTTTCTGCTTCGACATTATGGTGGTCAGAATTTGGGGTAGACAGCACGAAAGCGTGGCATCAACCTGTGTGGCATCAACCGTTCAGGCTGCTGGTGATGGTGTGGTGCTGTGGGGAATATTTTCTTGGAATACCGTGGGCCCCTTAGTACCAGCGGAGCATCTTCTGATGGCTGCTACCAACAGGGTAACACACCGTGTCACAAAGCTCAGTCAGGTCATCTCAAACTGCTTTCTTGAACATGAAAAATGAGTCGACTGCACTCAAATGGCCTCCACAGTTACCAGGTCTCAATCGCGGACTGAGAGATTTACATCGTGGATCTCCGGCCGACAACTCTGTGTGATGTTCATGAAAACATGGACCAAAATCTCAGAGGAGGGATTCCAGCACTTTGTTGAATCTGTACCAGGAAGAATGAAGGCAAATTGTTCTCCATCCTGATACTAGCAAGGTGTAACTAATGAAGTGGCCAGTAGGTGTCTTGTATCAATCTTATTAAAAACAGTGTAATAAAATTCTGATACCTTATTAAAGTAAAAAAGTAGTCTGTACAGAGTGAAGTGCTGTTAATCAGGCCAAAGGGAGTGTTGACATGTCCTCTGTAGTCTACAGTGATGTCTATGTTCCCTGTGCTGTTGCAGGAAGCTGCAGCTCCTCAGCTGTCTGCCAGGAAATTCCGTTTCATCCAGTTCGCCTCAGTCGTCTATGACCAGGAGCCCTACATGACCCCCAGGGACTTCTTGTTCTCCGTGATGCTGGAGAAAGTTGATCGTAAGCAGCACGTTCACACTGCTCATCCAACATGAAACGTACATTCGATTACATGGAACACAAAGGCCGCAGATGAAGTGGCCTAAAGCTTCCTGTGACCTTCAGAGTCTGTCCGTCCATCCACATTGTTTACTGTTTATCCAACAGGGTTTCTTAATCATCAGTGTGATACTGTTTTGGTGAGAAGTCGCCACATCCCAGGCGTGATGCCTGTAATGTATGTCAGAGAGGAGCTAATATGGAGGCTTGTTGTGGACCACCGCCAGCAAGGCTGCGCTACCTGGAGCGTCCGCGGTTCGATCCCCAGCACCTCTAGTCCTCGCACTGAACGGTCCTTGTGCAGGATACTGAAACCTAAACTGCCTCTGATGCATCCATCAGTTGTGCTTGATAGGTTAAAAAAACGCTGTGTCCGTGTGTGAGTGGGCACTGAGTGACACGCCTCTTCCAGGCATTTCAGATTCGCAGCAACACCCAGAAAAGACGGTGTGAGGAAGACTGAGTGCAGTTCTAACTGGGACTGTACACAAGAAATGACTTCATGCATGCTCTGCTGCCTTATGCTTTTATTTGACATGTCTTCTCTGGTTTCTGTCGTGCAGGAAAGCTGCAAAAGAGAGTTTTAACAAGAAAGGTACGTTTTCCTGCTCACAGTGTGTAACTGCGCATTCGGAGACATTTGTTTGGGCTGATGCTTTTTATTCCGGCAGGATGTGGACAGTATGTTGGCGGCTGCCTCGAGAGCTCGGCCCGGTAACGATCTCTTCAGAAACTTGGGAGACAACGGTGAGTTTTTTAAAAGGGGATTCTGGGACGCCTCACTTCCGTGGATCTCCGGTTGAATTGCTAACATACCTTTTGATCGTTCGTCCTCAGACACTGCGTTAACACCAGAAACATTACTGCCCCCTCTGCCAGTGGGGACAGATTTATGTTGGAGTTGTATTTAATTGCATTAACCTTTTACTTCTGGTTTGGGCTGTTGGGCGTGGTGTTTCTGAAATGAGGGGTGTCGTTTGTGATCTCCGTATTTCTACGCTGCAGATGAGGCGAATTCACAAATGTTATCGGAGAGTTAGTCTGATCTGTTATAAGAAGTGTTTGGGGATTTTATCGAAGTGTGCTGTGTGGACAAAAGTATTGGGCCACCTACACATCTGCAGGAGCTTTTATGACATCCCATTCTAAATCCATAGGCACTGATATTTAGTTGATCTCCCCTTTTGCAGCTATAACAGCTTCCACTCTGCTGGGAAGAGTATTTGTGAGGTCAGACACTGATGTTGGATGAGAGGGCCTGGTCTCTCTGTTCCAGTTCATCACAAAGGTGTTGGATGGGGTTGAAGTCAGGGCTGTGTGCGGGCCAGTCAAGTTCTTCCACATCAGACTCATCCAGTCATGCCTTTATGCAGCTTAATTTGTGCACTGGGGCCCAGTCATGCTGGAACAGAAAAGGGCCTTCCCCAAACTGTTCCCACAAAGTTGGACAAAAAGAATTGTCCAGAATGTCTTTGTAAGCTGAAGCGTTAAGCTTTCCCTTTGCTGGAACTAGGTGGTCCCAGCCAACCTCAGAAAATCAGCCCCACGGCATTATCCATCCATTCATTCAGTCATCTTCTACCACTTATCCAATTCAGGGTCATGGGGAATGCTGGAGCCTATCCCAGCTGTCATGGGGCGAATGGCGGGGTACACCCTGGACAGGTCGCCAGCCTGTCACAGAGCCAACACAGAGAGACGGACAACCACTCATGCGCACATTCATACCTACAGTCAATGTAGAATCACCAATTAACTAACCCCTTTGCACGTCTTTGGACTGCGGGAGGAAGCCGGAGGACCCGGAGAGAGCCCACATGAGCGCGGGGAGAAGAGGCAAACTCCACACAGGAGGGCCTAAGCTAGCCGGCTGTTGGATTTGAACCCCGACCCTCTTGCTGTGAGGTGATGGCGGTAACCACCGCACTGACCCAGTTTTATCCCACCTCCACCAAACTTTTACAGTCAGGCAGGTAACGTTCTCCCGGCATTTGCCTAATCTGGACTCATCCATCGGATTGCCAGATAGAGAAGCGTGATTCTCCACTCCGCAGAACATGTTTCCACTGCTCCAGTGGCAGCATGCCTTACACCGTTCCATCCTGCGCTTGGTGATGTAAGGCTTGAATGAAGAAGAAGAACACATCCTTCATGAATCCCCGGATTGGGAAATTTCAAATCGCCAACACACTCTTGTTGATGATTTGTTACACACACTTTTACGTGTAACCAGTGAACACGCAGTAGTGAGAGGTTCGTGAGCAAGTCTGCCCGAGGGTTCGCTGCCTTGCTCAAATAACACATCACTTGCCTCTTATGATATCTAATATCTAGGAGGGGAGAAGTTTCTTGAGCTGACTTGTTGCACCAGTGGCGTCCTGTTACAGCACCGCTCTGGAATCCAGGGAGCTCTGTCACAAACACTTGTAAAGGCAGACTGCATGGCTAGGTGGATGATTTTTATACACCTGTGGCAACGGCACCCGTGTTCTAATACTTTTGTCCATATGGCGTATCATATTTGAAAATAAGATCCTGTTTTTCTCTGCTGATATCAAAGCGGGTCTGTTATGCTCACTTCCAGCTCCATGTTTTTACTCTTGGCTCACTTTGTGTTTCACACATTTCTTAGGCTACACACACTGGCCTCGTTTCTTTTTTTTTTTTTAATAAAACGTTTCCGGTGTTTCGTATGAGCATCCGCGATTGGAGCAGCATGTATGTGACAGAAAAGAGGTGCGCTTTAACCTGTCACCAGACCTGATGCATGTGATGTGAGGCTCTTGTGAGACCTGAAACGCACATCTGTGTTTGCACATCTGTCGGTCGTTGTTGTTGGAAATGCGTCACAGTGTATCTGTTTGCCCCTCGCAGGTTTGATATCCTACACGGAGTACCTGTTCCTCCTGACCATCCTGACCAGTAAGTCTCTCCTGGACTCCCAGCTCCTGCGTGAGGTGTGTAGGTTTCCTCCGTCCGTGTAACTGCCTTGCGTTGCTGTTGCAGAGCCCCGCACTGGATTTCACATAGCCTTCAAAATGCTCGACGTTGACGGCAACGAGCACGTGGACAAAAAGGAATTTCTCAAGGTAAGGGGGCTGTAATTTGTCGGGCCGGGTCAACGAAAAGCAGCTTGTGGTTCAAATGTAAGCAGTAACCTCATGGGAGGACACATTATACAGAGAGATTTGGTTTTGGTTTTTTTTTTTCTGCGTGCACTTAATTTCAAACTGTCGCCACCTTTAATGCTGCCTCGTGCGCCGACCCCCGCCGCAGTGGTAAGTACGAACCAGGAGGCCGCTCGGAGGTGAGGCAGAGCTGCGCTGCAGCTGCTCGAGTCTGTGTTTCATCTGTCGTGTGCTTGCCCTTCAGTTTATTTGAAGTCTGAGAATGTTGTGCTCTGTTCCAGCCGGGCTCCGTCCTCTGTGATGACTAGAGAAGATTTGTGCAGCGCTCAGGCTCAGACTGGCTGTCTCTCGCGTAGACTGCATGCCGCCACGTCCTGCACCTTGTTAAGGGTCTCATGTTGTCACTTGGTGCGCCAGCCAAAAGCGTTCCGTGAAAAGTAGAAGTGCATGCTCCAGTTTCTGTCATGTGATTGCGTGAAAGTCACATGTCTGGGTTGAAAAGTGAAGTCCCGCCATATTTTTGAGTAAATCCAACCCTGTTTTCTAGTCCAAGACCAGTGCACGTCTTTTTCTGATGTCTGTCTGCTGCAGGGGCTGTTGGTGTTCACACTTTGGCATTCAGGCATTTTCAGCACAAACTGTTTCTTTTGATTAGCTGGTTAATTGTTTTTAATTTTTATTATTTCTTCTTTTTGTTGCTGAAGCTCAAGAAAATCATTGGAAAAAGTAAACTGAAGGTTCCTAAAGACGCTGCAGAGGTGAGTGTTCAGTGCTTGGCTGGTCTGTCTCAGCCACCACACGCTTAGTGTTGCAGTGGGTGGACGTGATACATTAAAAGTGTGTGTGTGTGTGTGTACAGTGGATGTAGAAAGTGAACCCCTCTTAAATACCAGGTTTTTCTGACCTAAAAACATGAGACCATGATAAATCATTTTAAAAAATTTTCCACCTTTAAGGTGACCTTTAACCTTTACAATTCAACTGGGAAAGAAACAAATCTGTTAAGGTACGTTCACACCGAACGCGATTCGCGCGGCGAATTCGCCTCCGTCACCTCTGTTTGGCTGCGCGACAAATTCGCCCCTATTCGCGTGTCCAAAAGTGTGTCTATAAACCACACGCGAATTCGCATGTGGGAGGAGTTACCACGAACCTATCGGCCTCATTGCTACATTATGGAAGACATGGATGATGTTGAGAGAGTAGCTTGGATTTATTTGTTTTGGAGAGCTCCACAAAGGCGCTGGCAAGCACGTCGCCGTGTCTGGGTTCACGACATAATTCAGAGACGCTCCCAGTACGGTGAGTTTCACCATCTGCTCCAGGAGCTGCGTCTGGATGACGTCCGCTTTCAGCGGCACTTCCGTCTCTCTGTGGCCCAGTTTGACGACTCGCTGTCCCGCATTGGTCCGCGGATTACGCGACAGGACACCAACTACAAGCGCTCTATTCCAGGACTCCACCCGCTGATCACATCATCAACACGTCGCTACCAAAGCCGAGTTCCTGACTGGTTGA
>VUQH01082256.1:0-11366 GCA_015106775.1 Etroplus canarensis | reverse complement strand
GACCTCATCTGTCAATCTGTCCATCACCACTGCAAACAAGAAGGGGCTCAGAGCTGATCCCTGATGTAATCCCACCCCCACCTTCAACCCATCTGTCACTCCTACTGCACACCTCACCACTGTCTCACTGTCCTCATACATGTTCTGCGCCCCCTTCACATACTTTCTCATACAATTCCACACTTCCTCTCTTGGCACCCTATCATATGCTTTCTCAAGATCCACAAAGACACAGTGCAACTCCTTCTGACCTTCTCTATACTTGTCCATCAACACTCTCAAAGCAAACATTGCATCTGTTGTACTCTTTCTCAGCATGAAGCCATACTGCACATCACCCTTGACTAAATTTAATTAACGTATGATTTTTTGCATTTTGATTTATCTGAAATAAAGTATTGATGGTAAGTGATTTTTGTCATATTGGCTACAGGTTCCAATGCGGCTCAGGAGGTGGAGGTAAACTCTCCATTCAGAAGGTTTGTGGTTCAATGCCTGAATGCTCCATTCTATATGTCTTGTCCTTCAGCAAGACACTGAACCCCAAGTTGCTCACAGTGCCATTGGAGTGTGAAAGTGTGTGCTTGTGTGTTAAATTTGCTTGAAGGCATAGAACAAAGAGCTTTGTGAATGTGTGTGTGTGCAACAGGTGAGCAGACATGAGGACGAACTGCCCGGGAAATGACCAGACATGAAGAGGAGGATTTCTATGGGACACATGCTTAGATCAGAACCCCCCCAAAAATCAACTTCACTGGTCACTGCTGTCACATTCATTCATACACCCTGCTCTCTTTTAACAGTGTTTTTTCTTCTTACTTTTTCTTTTTACTTCATGTCCTATTTTATTTTACTAATTTAAATGGTGTGTGCTTAACTTTTTTACTAATGCATACTGTATTTATCTACATTTGACCACTGAAAGGTTTTTGCAAAGATTTTTTTTTTTATTTTGTTCTGCATTTTTTAACCTGAGCATTTCTACAAAGCATACACACCCATCAACATGCCCATTAACACACCCATTAATACACTCATTAACACACTCATGGCAGCAGAGCGGGGAATGTGCTCGACTTCCTTTGGGAGCAATGGGGTTCCGGCATCTTGCTCAAGGACACTTCAGCATGTGGATCAAACAGTTAATCCTGCTTTTAGTGGACAACTAAGTCTGACTCTGGCCAAGGGCTGCCAGCGAAGCAAAGGTCACGGATGAGCTTTAAAGTTTTAGCAAACATGTGCTCTCCATTTGTCACACAAAGGGAAATGTGTGATCAGTGAAGCAGTTAAATGTAAATGATGAGATGACTGCCGAGCTGGTAAAATTTGGAAATGGTGAAAACTGAGCAGCATTCTCTGGAACGCTGATGCGTGTTCGCTGAGGGCGCTGACTCAGAGCCCTTACATCGGTTGGTTTTAACTGACCCACACAGACGAGGAACAGAAACTGCAAACTGCACTGCTTGTGTTGAACAGTTTTGTTACGTTGCAGCTGGTTCTCTGAAGCGGCTATTTTGGAACCTTTTTTTTTTTAAACTACCTGGCAATGTGGACCAAACGTTCGGTAATTATACAATTACACACTAAGCACACACAAGATAAAGTACCATCATTCATGGACATACTGATGGCAACACAAGTGCTACATATGTTGGATAAAGGGAGGACAAAGTCCAGAGGTGAGTTAGTCACTCCACCAGTAACATCAGACTGTGAATAAAATAGTCAGTGCAGATGATCCTCAGCGCTCTATCAGCGTGGCTCAGTCCAGCACCTGTTCACATCATCATTCTGCCATTTAAATACTGCGTTCTAGACTTAGTTAGATTGCTAACTGTAGGCTGTAAGTACAACAGGCATAGCATGTGAAGACCGGGCAGAAGAACCACAGATGCCAAAGCCTCCAGTATCTGTAGTGTTATTGTGTTATGTGAGCAAGTTTGCTGTATTGTCCTGTGATTGTGTCCCAAACAAAAAAAAAAAAACATTCATTCATAACATTGCATTTATTAGGACTGCAGAGAAGCCAGTCTATTGGCTGTTTTGGACCAGTGAAAACAACATCTTGTCATCTGAAGTATTAAGAGCCTGTTTGGAACCAGCAGTGTGCTACAAATGGATTGTCATCATGTTTCCATCAGCTTAAATAAGAAGTTGATGGATGTGCTGCGTTTCCTTGACAACACTACTTAGTGTTCCGGGACGGCTGAGAGATTGCCTTCCTCTGTGATCATGTGTGAGGGAAACACCTCGTAACCACAACGAACTTTGCGAGCCGGATCTTAGCATCATCCCCACTTTGAAATGTTTTCAGAAGACTAAATGTTCAACTCTGACTAGTACAGCAATCATATAAACAACTTCAAATGTTCACTTAATCATTACTTCTCTAATGTTTAATGGCTGAAGTCTAACCTTTGATCACACTGGTGGTGTGACGATGATTTATTATTACTTCTGTTATAATGGTGGTGCTTTTTATGTGGTTATATACTGACATGCATTAGTTAATCACTATTAGGTTTGTCCTTTCATGCATGCACAGCCTCTCGATTTTAACTGAACTCAGCACAGAACCCTCTCAGGTCTGCATCTCCAAGTTACAATGGCTGAGTTATAGCTCGCCTAGTAGACATCAGAAGAGATGAGGTTGTCTACCACACTGGCCCTGCTGTGTCACTACAACATGACACAAAAGGAATGCTGGGGAGGAGAAGCAGTTTTGGATCATTCCTCCTAAACCCAGTTTTAGTTTGCTATTATTTCTGTGATTTCTTGATTTTTAAGCCTTCTTCAGGACTGGCCATAGCATGCCAGTTGGGTTAAGGTGGGGACTTTTACTGTGGTATTCAAGAATATGACATTTCTTTTTGGTTTCCTCTTGTTGGTTTACTTGGGTAATTAACTTGTTGGATCAGCCAACCTCTTCTAACCCCAAACTACCCTGACTATCTCCCGTAAAATGTCTTCATACAGTTTTGAATTCAGTGCTCCCTCAGTGATGTCATGTCATCCACACAATGAGAAACCCAAACCACAATGCAACACAGACAGCAAAAATACAGATTAAAAAATGTGTCTAGTGTCATCCAGAAATCAGAACAAAGTTACTATTGTGTCACTCCTTGTTAGATAATGGATAAATAATGTGGAATGCATGCAGGCTATACGCTGAATTACAACCCTTGTCCTTGCATGTGACGTGGTCATGATCACACTGAAAATAAAATGATTAGTTCTTTAAGTTATAGCGTAAAAAGCCTACAAACATACCTCCCTGGTCAATCCTTTAATTACCACTACCCTTGTGCTCTCTCTGCCAGTCCACCCCATGCAAACCCCCATCTCCAACCTCTCATACAGCCCAGTGTGCTGGGGCAAATTCACTTTCAAAGCCCCCATTGTCTGATGACGTGGCTCTGCAGCAGGGACCCCAAACAAAAGCCCGGGTTGTCCAAACTCCCCAACTGCATGTGGCACAAAAGGCCTCCAGTGGCTCGTGCTTAATGTACTGACAAATGTATAGGAGGACATGTGCGTGTGTCTTTTGTGGTGGGAATCCGTGATAATATGGTTAAGACAATGCAGCTGGGTGGCTGGCATGTCAGCACAGACGGGTAACAGTTTGGCACCATAAGAGGCCAACTGGGTCTTTAATAAAAAGTGGGTACCAGTATACTGTAACTGGTATGTTGGAGCCGCTCACACACACACACACACACACACACTTACTTCATACTGAGTGTAACAACAGCATTTAAACTATGGGATGTGACCTGAAACTGGCGGTGACCTACTTCTGCCATTGTTTGTTCTAAAGCAGTCTGAGTTGTTACAAATCTTAAATCTTCTTTAAAACCTCAGATTACAGTGTGGAACTATAATAAAGGTGCCAGGTTGTTGTCATTACATAGTGTGTTACTGAGCCTAGTGACACGCGGCACCTGCAGAGTCTTGACTGCTGCTGATGGATGCACTGTAGGTGAGGCAGCTTTGAGTCGTGTTGCATTCATTTACACATTAAAAGAATTTAAAAAAAGATTTAAAAAAGAATGAATATGGAATAACACAAGTGCACCAGAATAATATTGACATTAGCATATTTCTATAAGTGGGTCTTTCCCTCAGGATACTGTGACCAAAGAGGAAAGAACATCCGTAAACTGAAGTGAGCACAGGGTGGAGAACATGCAAGGATTCCTGCAATATTTGTGGCCTAGCAAGAGAGAGAGCGTGTCCTGCAAGGTAGGAGCTGCAGGTTTAATCTAGGCCATTTCACACAAATATATTCACTAAAATTAACATAATACATTCCCAGAGGTTTCCCAGGACAACATGGAGCTGCTTTCAATGTAATGGGCGATGCCTCATCTGTCTTACATGCATAAAACACATAGTGATTTATTATTATTAGTAGTAGTAGTAGTAGTAGTAGTAGTAGTCGTAGTATTATACACAAATGACACAAGTAATGTGTGTAAATTAGTAATAAGTGGGAATATTTGTCTTGTATGGCAATCAGTCCTTTGCATGTGGTGCTGACTGCTGAAGACTGATGACTTTCAATAGAGCATACATTAAGTTGTTACACTTAAAGGTAAAAGTCATCGCCTTTAAAACTAGTGATTATTGCACTGGCATAAAACTTATTTGCAGTGACTGGTATAATTTTTATACGCACTAATGTATGAATCGAGTCCTTTTCCTGCGTTCTTTTTGAGAGGGGAGACTTTGGCCCTGATAGGAGACTTATGTGGGGCTAATCTAAGCTACTTTGTGTGTTTACGGCTCATAAACTGCACTGACAAACGTGTGGGACAGACATGGATGTCTTGAGCTAACACGGGCTATGGCAAGTGTTGGGCGGTCAAGATGTAGCCAAAAAATCATGAGCCAGGCTCACTGTACTGCAGCAGTGCACATTTCAGTCCTAAGCTTGTGTGAAGGTGTCCTTGATAATGCTTGTCTCCCATAAATGTACATAGTTTTTGTTTTGTTTTTTTCTCATTCACAGATGATTCTGTGCTGAAAGGCTGTGGCTGAAATTTAAAATGACTAATACATTGTTTTGAGGCATGGTTGGGATATCGTAATTACCCATTACTGTGTTTTTCTTTCTTCTGTCCTGAATCTATGGTTCCTGGATTCCTGGGCTTGTTCAGACAGCAGTGAGATGAAAATGCACAAATGGAGGGGCATGGACTGAGGAAACATAAAGAGAAAGAATGGAAGACAGCTTACAACTACGAAAAGAGAGTTAGGTCAGAGACGGTAGCGTGGCGCTCTGAGAAATAAGAGAGCCACATGTCATTTCCTATCTCTTCATGTCTTTCCTCCCTGCGCTCTTCTCCTACTCTATTGTAATGGTGTTGATGTTTTTATGCCTGCACCCTGAGGACACAGCAGAACAGAGCCTCTCCAGCAGCCCGTTCAACCATCCTCTTCATCGTCACGTCCTTGTCACCACACTGGTACCCCTCTCCTTTTAAAATGCCTCCCCTCCCTGCAGACTCCCTCAGGCCCCTGTGACCCTGTGAAATGCAGTAATTCCCATTTTGACTGTCCTGTTCCACAGAATGCCTGTCACATCTGGAAGGGGCTGATAGGGCTGTTGATCAATACTAATGACTCAATAATTCATCAGCCAGCTGCTGAATTCTCACTTTCACTATATGCTGTGTTACTGAACAAAACAAGCACGCATCAGTTTGATCAAACTAAAAATCTCCAACTTGACTTACCAAAACAAGCAAAAGATGAAAACAGCATCTCTGTGCTAAATTACCTTGTTTTTCTCTTTTGATCCAATTGAAGGTCTAAAAATGATTGATGGGATCATACTGGACTGTCGTGTCCTGAGGTCAAGTTGAAAGGAAGCAATTCAGCATCATACATCCATTGTCTCAGCAGTGGACGTCATGGCCCATAGGTTCTCTTATTTTGGTTGTCATTGGTTAGTTGAGGTGTGTTTCCTATCATTTAACTCAGTATATTGTATCTGAGTTCTATTTTGGTATTTTGAGTGTTTCCTTGGGTTTGGTTTTATTTTCTTCCTGATGTCTCCTTATATCTGTTCTGTGTTTGTTCTTTGAGTACTTTGTTAAACTTTGTTAGTCATCGTTTTGTTTGGACTTTTACTTCCTGTCTTCATCTTCTATGCTTCCCTGATTGTTGTCACCTGTGTTCCTCTCTCTTCTGTTTCCCATCAGCAATTTAGTCTATATACAATGCTTAATATATTTATTACACCAGCATCAGATGTAATGTTTATGCCACAGCTGCCCCAAATTAACAGCATTGGTAATTACCAAAATAATTTTGTTATGTTTCTGTAACTGTTAAAACACCAGTATCTAGAAGCTATTTAACCAAAATGATGGTTTGAATGCCAAAATATTGTTGTTTTCCATGAATTTTCAAACCAACTTCTTGACAAAAAAAATAGTTAAGCAGATTATTTCTTAATTAAGATGTCAAATTATAGTTATTTGCTTGCAATCCTGAACAGAAAACTGAGTTTTAGTATTTGAATATTTCATTAGAATACTTTCTGACTTCTCAGAGGAGTCCAGTGTGCCAGCAAAAATTTGGGTATAAAAGGAGTCTGCATTAAAGACCTTCATAATGCTGGATGGACTTTTGACTTTTTATGACAGGTGCTCTAATAAATCTGTTAAACAGTAGAGATAGATAGATAGATAGATAGATAGATAGATAGAT
Organism: Etroplus canarensis; assembly: GCA_015106775.1. NCBI lineage: Eukaryota > Metazoa > Chordata > Actinopteri > Cichliformes > Cichlidae > Etroplus > Etroplus canarensis. The sequence continues at coordinate 4,646 of VUQH01082256.1, read as the reverse complement.
AGATAGATAGATAGATAGATAGATAGATAGATAGATAGATAGATAGATAGATAGATCTGATTCAGCTGAATTCTCAGGACTTTTCCTACTCTCTGCAGGTTGCTTGGCAGTTGAGGATTTCTTAGTGGCCTCTTCAAATACCTTGGTGTTGACAATAAATTGCACTTCATTAAAGGACAGTATTGGACAATCCTTCACATCTTCTCCATGAAGTGCTGGACGGGCACAAAGCACGTTCAGCAGCACACTCATTCCACCATGATGCTCCACAGAACGCCACAGGAAATCATTCCTACCTGTGGACATCAAACTTTATAACTCCTCCCTTTAATAACTGGACTGTTTTTCTTTGGCCATATAAGGCTACTTCATTCTTATTTCATTTTCTATCTTTCATATATATTTCTATTTACTGTTCTGATATTTGCTCTTTTTACATATCAGTTTAGACAGTCTATACAGCTTCCTGATGAAAACTCTTAGGGTCCTGTTGATCTAGTACAGTTCTAGGTGTTCTAGTTCCATGTGTAGGCGGTGCACAGGTTGGTCAGTCTGGTCTTACAGTCTAGAATGGCTGCTCTATCTACCAGTAGCTGGTGTTTTGCTCTCCTGGTGTCTCTGCCAATTTCTTTCTGCACGCCGTTCATGTATTGAGCCGTGTGCATATTTATCTTAGCCGCTATGATGCCTGACAGGAGCTTCCATGTTGTACAGAGGCAGGTTATTGGCCAACAGTTGAACGAGACTGGCCCCCTCTGGGAATCCTTCAGGATCAGAACTGTCCAACAATGGGTTATTCATTCCGGGTGCATCCCATCCATTAGCAGCTGGTTCATTTGTGCTGCCAGGTGCTCATGAAGTTAGCTGTTAGCTTCTTTAGCCAGTAGGTGTGAATCACGTCAGGGCCTCGTGTTGTCCAGCTCTTCATATTTGAGACTCTTTCCTGGATGTCTGCTGAGGTCTGCTCTTAGATCTGCTGGTCCCTGAGCATTGTTGTTATGTGTTGCATCCTTCTCCCATATGCTCTTCCAGTATTGCTCTCTCTCCAACCTTGGTGGAGCTCTTCTCATGTTGTTCCCTTGCCACTGAGAGTACACCTTGGACGGTTCACTGAAGAACATTTGGTTTATTCTCCTGGCTGCTATCTCTCATGTGTACCTATTTAAATGGCTAGCCAAGACTGTGAGTCTTTGCTTAAGAGTTTCTAAGGCCTCGGGTACGGACAGCTTCTTAGGCACCCCTTTCATTAGTACTTTTCTGCAGTTCTGATAGATGGCTAACTTCCCTCCATGCTACCTTGATTTTCACCTCTAGTCTTCTTATCCATGGAGGGTACTGCTTCTTGTGACTGGTGTTCATTATGTAGTCAAGCATCTCAAGGATCACTGCTACTGTGGCAACCGTGGAAGGCTTTGCAGCAAGACGATGCTAAACCGCATATTGCAGCTATTTTAAAAGCATGGCTTCGTAGTAGAGGAGTCTGCACTCTGCACTGGCCTGCCTGGAGTCTCCACCTTTCACCAGTTGAAAACATTTGGTACATCATTAAATGCAAAATACCACAAAGAAGACCGCGGACTGTTGAGCAACTGGAATCCTTTATCAGAAAAGAATGGGACCACATCCCTCTCCAAAAGATCCAGCAGCTGTTCTCATAAAGTCCCAGATGTTTATGGACAGTTGTAAAAAGGGGATGCTTCACAGTGGGAGACATGCCCCCATCCCAACTTTGTGGAGATGTGTGGTTTCCATCAAATTCAAGATGCGTTAGTGTTTATGATGAAATTGTAAAATATGTGAATAAAATATACGTTTATGAGATTTGCAAACCAGTGTATTGTGTTTTTAATTAGATTTCATACAGTATTCCAGTATTTTTGGAATTTGAGCTGTATCTTCTTCTTTAGATGCTTATTATCCACCAGTTACTTGCTACAAATACCCAGAGAATTTGTGACTGAGAAATTTACTACTTAACTGCATATACACATGAACGACAGGCCAAAGTGTGGCAAAAATGGGAACTACCATCTTAACATCGTTTGCCACTCATCTGTGCAGTAATGATCCCAGGATGGAGACCTGACAAATCCCCAGCGCAAATGTGAGCATACACCCTTAACTTCCAAAAGCTCAGTTCTCTTATTATGTTCTGGATGAAAGGGTTAATAACTTTTGTTATGGTTCATCTTTTGTCCACAGCGCTCTTAGCACTTTTCTCCTTATAATCTCTCATTCATCAGGTCTAAATGTGTTCCTGCCTCTGTTCTGCTGTCCTTTTTCACATCTTTTTTCATCATTGAGAATCCTCTCCCACTTTTCTCACCTCACTTTTGTCTTTCTTAGTCCGATCCCCGGTTCTCCCATCTCTTCTTGACCTCCCTTCCTCTCCTCCCTTCTTTGTTGCTTCTCCCTTTCTCTCATCTCATTTCTTCCTCGTCCAAGTCTGTTCCCTCTACATCATCTTTCCCTTGTTTCCCTTTTCTTTCATCCCCCTCTCTTCTCCTTTTGTCTCATCTGTTCTTTTTTCATTGTTCATTTCATGTTGTCTTTATTAGTAGTTACTAGCCGACTAACTATCTAGCAGGCTATACATTCATCTTTTCCCCATGGTGCAAATATATCCCCTCTCTTACTGGATTTCAGCTGGCATAGGCACCATTCCCCACCTGTTGCATCCCTTGAAAGGACAAGCTCATCGTTGGAAGGATGGACACCTGACACACACATTTTGGTATAGAAAGTCCCCTACCAGCCTCTCTCAGTTTTAAAGTGAATGTGTCCCTCATACCATTTCAGATCTATTTAAACTTGAGCGTTTCCTAAGGTCAGCTCTGACTCCTTTGCATTGACTGTTTTGGCATTGACTCTTACAGATATCTCTGAAAGACATATTGCTGCCTATTTTACTTTCCCCTTGCTATTTCTTCATCTTGCCTTTGTCTCCTCTCTTGCTCACAATCAGTCTGTCCACATCCTCTTTGCCCTTTCCATCCGTGCTCACTTCCATTTCATTTTATTTCTTCCCTCATTACCCCTCCTTCCCCTCCCTGCTCCATCTCTCTCCATATCACCCAACCTTCGTCTGGTCTCCGTCCTCCTTGTCCTCTCCAACCCATCGTCTTATTCCTGGGACTGAAACCATCACAGACAATTAGCACCGATGTCTTCCTCACGAAAGGCCAGAGGAGATGAGCAGAAGTGTGCCTGGGATGCGTGATGCGATGAAACAGCGGGGGTCTCCAAGTGCCCTTCTTACCAAATGCCAACACGCTCATTCAATTTCTCCTGTCCCCTCTTTCCTTTTTGCCTTTTGTTTTCAGATTTACATCATCATTACTGCAGCTATGTCTGGCTCCTGCAGGGAGAATGAGGTAATCAGCTGGAGTGAAGTATTCTGCCCATTGTCTTGGTTAGCCTGAGGATCATCTGAGTGCTAGTGCTTAACTAAATGCGTCTTTGTCTGAGACAATGCCAAGAACACAACTCAGAAACAAAGCACTTTTACCAACTGTTGTTCCATTAGCGCAGCACAAAAAACAATGCAAAAACAATGCAAAGCCTTGTGCCCTGCTTCTTTTTTTTTTTTTTCTTTCCTGTGTCTTAATTTATGCATGTGGGGTCTTACCCGCCTGACCACGTCCTCCAGCCACCACCAAACACAAAGATGTCTGGGAATTAATGTAGGCTAGAAAGATGCATAGCTACAAGGCACAAAAGGCAAAAGAGGTGGATGGATGAATGGAGGGCAGGAAGTGTTTTGTCCTCTCTAGTCTTAAATCACCAAAAACCTCCAACTGAACGCCCTCCCTCACCCACGCATACGTTTGCATACTAATTAGGTCAAACGTCTGCCTTCTTGGAAGACAGAGCGGGCGACTGTCTGTCCTTTTGTTTCTCCACCCCTCTTTTATTTCCCTCTAAAACATTAACATGGGTGAATAAATGTCCTTCTTGGGTGTAGCAAGGCATGCTCTGCATACAAGAGAAATAGATGAGAGGTGGCAAGCACCACTGTTGTTAGAGATCTTGTTTCCCCACTTTAAACTCAAGCTTATGGATGAAAAAAAAAAAACTCTGCACACTCACTTTTCATTCATTCATTTTTATTCCCATTCCCACTGCTTGCTTAGGATTATCTCTTTTTCTTCCTAAACTCCTACATTTGGTGTTATGGATCAAAATTCAGTATCAGCTTATGCTGTTAGGGCCAGATTTACCAAGTGGTGCAAAGTCACAATTGCAAAAACACACTCACAGGAGTGGAAAGTTCCACAGGTGATCTATTAAAAACAAAGCCAGTTCATTTTAACAGTGATGAGGGTTTTAACCAAGAGCACCACAAATTAGCGGACCCAATGACGGAGCGACTAATCCACCAACTAAAATGATGCAGTGTAAGCACTGTGTTTATTCTGGAAACAGCATAGCAATTCAGATGAATGACAGGCAGCTTTTGTTGAAATAAGGGCAAACTCTTCTGTTAGAAAGTGCTGGCAGCTGTGTGGCATGATAGGTTTAGAAAGCTATTCTCTGTACAATTCTGACATCTCTGGAGTGCAGGAACCGTTTAACTATATAAATATGAAGTTTATATTTGACCCCTGACCTGGAGGATGTGTAGAACTCAGAACATTATTATTTGC
>VUQH01082255.1:0-10804 GCA_015106775.1 Etroplus canarensis | reverse complement strand
GAAGTGTTCAGTCCCCAGTGAGCTGTTGGAAAGTTGTTTGTCAATTTCCTTGATCTCTTCTTTGTTCTCAGAATTCTTGCATTTTTCTTTATACAGCTCTCTAAGTTCAGACAGTTTTATACGAGACACATTATCAAGGTTCATTCGCATCCATTTCAGGAAATAAAACCTCTCAGTTCCTGGGCTTGATATTGCATTAATGAAGCATGTCATAGCTTCAGATATGTCATAAGAGTTCTGTTTTTTACGAAGTTCTCCTTCCTTTAATTTAAGCCCAGCTTTATATTTTTCTAGGTCTTCAGACCCAACTTTTCGAAGTCGAAATTCTTCCTTCTCTAAACAGGTCAGTTCTTTCCATATGTCACCTTGCCGGGGAAGCTGATCTTCTTTGTATTTAAGGATGTCTTGAATCTCTGCAGTGATGGCTTCTGCATTTCTCTTTGCAGTCTGGCACTCTGGAGAGTCTTCGTCAACCAGGATCCCCAGTTCATGGGCAATGTCTGCCATTTTCTCGATTTTCATCTTCATCTTTGAATTTTTAATTACATCACTGACTTTTTCCCTCATAGTTTTGACAAAGTCTGCATCATTTTTCTGTTTTGTCTTAATCATGATGTTATTATTATTCAAGCCCAACTTCTTTGCTACTTCTTCTATACTGTCCAAATTGAAGCTCTTGGTGTGATAGTTGCCCACCAGGAAGATCTGTGCCTTGTGGTGTTGGTTTGTAAGTAATTTGCATTCAGAGTCCATATGGTCAAAGAACACAAAGACTGCTGCAGATGTCTGACACAAAAAGGAGTATTGTGTTTCAAATGAAGCAATGTCTCCACGAAGGTTAGCTACAGCCACAGGCTGACTGAAAATATCAATGTCTGTGTTTCCGCCAGGAAGATACCAAGTAATTTCAGTCAGTCCATTGGATATTCTTCTTGGAATGTCACCACACTCCATGTCTTGATGAACAAAGGTGTCATGGTACTGCTGAGAATTGCTCAGAAGCTTATTGAGAATCTCCGACTTGGACAAGGAGCACTCACCCAGTCTCACAAATGAGACCATTGGAAGTTCGGAGAGAACAACTCTTTCTTCAACAAAGCCCTTGGATTGCGAAAGAGACTGAGGTCTGTACTTTTTAACAATGTCTCTCATGGCCCACAGCATGAGGGTGCACTGTTTGGTGTCACAATTGGGAAGCAATAGAGGAACAGAAAACTGACACATAGACATTTTGAGTGTCATTTCCTGCCGTATAACACAGGAAGAGAGCAGTGATTATGTCGAGGGGGTTTAGCATGTCACCTGTGTTTGGGCTGTAAATCAAATCATCAAAACCCAAGTCTGTACTCTCTGGTTCATCGTCATCATCACCATCATCATCATCATCATCATCATCATCAAGCTCACACACTGACGTACATTTCACATCCCTTGCAGTCGCATTAACCATCATGAGTTTCTTCAGAAAATACCGTGGATGGTCTGATTTACTCTTGGTAGGTTCATCAGAGAGGGTCTTCTCATCAATCTCAAGTATTTTCCTGAGTGACAGCTTCTCTCTGTAGTACTTTTCCAAGCCCAGATCCTTCAATAAACTCTCCAGCTGTGTCTCTGTGAATCAACAATGATTATTGAACATATCATCAACTTAATTTTTAAAAAGCTTGGATCCAAAATTAATTAATACATAGAATAATTATATTTTTAATGTTGGCTAAAACCTCAATACATGACCACATTGTGAGGTTTTCTTCCTATCACTTGTGTTTCTTCTGTCTGCATTTTCCCTTTGTAGATTGGATTGTCCTATTTCAGGTTAGTCTGTTGTATTTTTAAATTTAGTGCCTCGTTTGGTTTTCTGCATTTTTACTTTCCACCTTTTTTTCTTTCATCCCCTTCTTATTATCTGATTGAGTTCACCTCTTCCTTATTCCCTTTCTCTCCTTGTTGTTTATTTAGTCTGTCAAAGCTCCTTGCTGTCTGTTATTGTCTACATCACCAAATGTATTGTTGTCGTGACAGACACTATTACAATCGTCACACAGGCAAATCAGAAGCTATGGCTGACAGGTCAGGTCCACAGACTACTTTAGGCCCAGCATGTTGCCTTCAGAGATGGTGATGCAACCAGTCTGAGGACAGTCAGGGCCAACCTGTCATGTGGCATCAGAAGAGCCAAACAGCAATACACAAACAAGATAAGCAGATATTTTAAAGACAGCAGAGACACAAGGAGTCTGCTGCAGGAGAGTCAGACCATCATGGACTACAAACCCCCACCAAAGACCTTTGACAATCACACATCTCTGCTGAACAACCTCAGCACCTTCTTTGCTTAGTTTGAAGTATAAAACCCCACCCCTACTTGATAACCAGGTTGTGTGTCCATCACCAGCCAATGTGATCTCTCTCCAGGATCAATGCTTGCATGGCTCCTGGTCCAGACATTATACCTGGTAACATGTTGAAAGACTGTGCAGAGGAGCTCAAGGATGTCCTGACAGACATCTTTAGCACATCTCCAAGCCATGCAGTTGTGCCCACCTGCTTCAACGCTACCACCATAATACCAGTACCACAGAATGAATACCCATTCCACTTCAGTGATAACCACCCTGTTGCACTGATCCAAATCATTGTGACGTGCTTTCAAAGGCTAGTCATGCACACATCAAATCCATCTGCCCTCCCTCCCTGAACCCCTTTAAGTTTGCATATCAGACCAATGAATTGACTGATGACGCAATTGGTGAGTCTCATCAGGAACAACAATGAGAAAAACTAGAGGAGTGACAACACCTCTACTTCCTCCACAAACTGAGGAGAGCAAATGCCCCTTTTTCATCATGTACTCCTTCTACCAGCGCATCACTTGAAAGCATCTTGACCAGTGGCACCACTGTGTGGTTTGGAAACTCCATCACCTCCAATCACAAAACTTTGCAACACATAGTGAATCCAGCAGGAAAGATCTTTGGTGCCTCACTCCCCTCCCTCCTGGACACCCACCCATCCCTCACACAGATTCTTCAGCCCCTCAGGGAGAAGGTAATGAAGCCTCTGTGCCTCCTCTACCAGGCTGTCAGGAGGCTGATCTCTCTTACCCATTACCCCAGAAAGACTGAACTGCACAGACAGACAAACACCCTTTCAAACCCAGCTCCAGCCACAAAAAAGTCTGTCATTATAGCTAGGATAGGCTCAAGCACCCCCACAACCCTGAACTGGACAAGCATAGGAAGCTGGATAATGGACAGAATTTTTTTAAATACCTCATACTTATCTATAAATAGACTAATAATAATATATAAGCATAATAATTCCAAATACCTCATATGTATACATATATACACATAGACTGCAGCAATTCACATGCATATGCAAAAAATTCTGACTTTGATGTGTCAAAAAATTAGACTGATGATCCTGATAACCTTCCCAAAATTATAACCCCTCCACCAAATCCCCAATTCCCCAAATAAAATTACTTACCATTCTACTACTACTACTATTACTACTACTAATAATAAAAATAAAAATGATGATAATAATGTTTGCCTTCACTCTGTGGTCTATTTCATCCCAAGCTTCTTTATTTTCATGACTATTTTACATTGTAGATTCTCACTGAAACCATCAAAACTATGAATGAGCACATATGGAATTATGTAGTGAAGAAAAATGTGTGAAATAACTCAAAACCTGTTTTATATTTTAGATTCGTCAAAATAGCCACTCTTTGCTTTGATTACTGCTTTGCACACTCTTGGCATTCTGCAACAATTCAAAAATAGTGGTCTGTACTGTAAAGAGAAGTCCTGGAGCCTGATCTATAGCTATATAATTTTGCACAAAAATGCAAACACATTTCCCACAAGTACACTGGCATTAATAAAGAAAAAAATGGGCATTTAGAACACACACACACACACACCTACACACACACACACACACACACACACACACACACATAGACACACACAAAGAATTATTGAGTTTAAATAAGTGATAGCTGTTGTTGCATCTCCAGCTATGAAACAGTGTGTCAAAAACTCAGAAATGTAATATTTAGCAGTAAGTAGGGGAAAGGTAACAATGTAGCTTGAAGATACTAATTCTTGTAAATGTGAAGACACGACTTCAGCCTTCTCCTTTTAGTCTAATTTCCTAGAAACAGTGCATATTAACTATTTTGCATGAAAAAAATGAATTTTTCAATGCAACCTTAATCATCTATCTATCTATCTATCTATCTATCTATCTATCTATCTATCTATCTATCTATCTATCTATCTATCGCAGTTGTATTAATAATAACCTAATAATACCTGTAAAATAAAATATTTTGATATCAAACCAATTTTTAAAACAAATATAATAAATAATAGCATTATTGCTTGTGATATGAATGATTTCCTGTCTCTGTCCTTGTGGCAGTAGAGTCAGTGTGTTAGAGAAAGTATTCAGGAAGTGGTGCAGAGTGCGGTCAGGATTCTCCATGATTCACAAGTGTTATTTCAGTCCACTTTACCATAGCTTACCATGTATCAGTTTGCACTTAGTTTATAGAGTCTGTAGGTGTCAGTGTTGGTGTAGTTGTACTCCTCCACTATATCAACCTCTTGTCCCAGAATGGATGCAGGCTGCCTAGCTGTCCTCTTCCCTCTGAAGTCAGTCACCAGCTCTCTCGCCTTATTCCCTGAACTCCTCCTGTCAGATAGCAATCCATAAGCTGGTGGATGTGTTTACTGACACCTCCTGTAGCTTCTCCCTCAGTAGCAGTGACTGAATTGTGTTAAATACACTTATGAAATAAAAGAAGGCGATTCTTACCATGCAATTATTACTATCAAAATGAGCGTGATCTCTCTGCAGCATGTGCCAGATTTGGTCATCCATTCCTAGGTTTGGTCTGTATGAAAACTGTTTTGATATGTTTTCACCTGTGGTCTCTGGTGGACCAAGACTAGTCTCTCCATCACTGTCATCACATGTGATGTGAAGACAACCAGTTGACAGCGATTCAGCTCTGACAAAGTTGACTTCTTTGGTACAGGAACCAGATGGGATGGTTTCCATAACACCGATATCTTCTCCTCCTTCTCCTGCTTCTCCTGCTCAGGTTCTAAATTTGACCAGGATCACAGACAGCTGACTGGCACAGGTTCTCAGAGTCTTGAGGCTGATGCCATCACAACCTGCAGCCTTGCCCTGGTTCAGTTTCTCCAACTGTCTCATAACCTGGCCAGAAGTCACAGTCAAGCAGGGGGTGTTTCTCAGAGGTGAGTGTGTCTGATCTACAGAGCTCTCTTGGGGGTAAGAAGGGCAACATCAGTGATGTAGTGAAGATGTGAGGCCAAGTTGTGTGGTGGAGGAGGCAGCAGAGGGCTGAGAACTAAATCTTTTGAAGCAATTGCATTGCTCATTTGTTTCTTGACAGGCTGCCCACTGGTGGTCTGTCTCTCACCGTAAACCCAGTGATTTTCTTCAATTCACTCCACACATCCTGTGTATGTCCTCAGCTTCACCTTTAGATCTTGTAGTACCCTCCTCAGTTCTTCCCTGTCCCCGGATCTGAAGGCTTTCTTCAATTTATGAAGCAGTTCTTTAAGGTCACTACTGACCCAGGGCAAGTTGTTCACAAAGTATGCAGTCAGTGGTGTGCATAATGAAACTGCTTGTCACTGAAAGTCATCAAGGCTGGAGCAGGGAGTGTGTTTAGACACGTGAAAAGAAATTACTCAAACCAACAACAGATGTCTACTGTTCCAAAACTGACACGAAAAAATAAACCCAATTTCCAGAAAAGTTGGGATATTTTCCAAAATGCAATTTAAAAATCTGTGATACATGAACCTTTTTTGTAACCAACAAAAGCAAAAAGAAAAAGAAAAAAACTCAAAAGTTGGGACAGAGTTACAATAAGTTTGAAAAGTGCACAGAATATTCAAATAATACCATTTTGGAAGACTCGATATTAAACAGGCTAACTGGTAGCAGGTGAGGGTTCATGATTAGATGTAACAGCATCCATCAAAAGTTTAATCTTTGCTACCAAGGATGGACTGTGGCTCACCACTTTTTGCCAAAATTCATGAGAGAATTGTTAGTCAATTCAAAAGGAATATTTCTCAGTGCAAAACTGCAGCCAGTTTAGGTCTTTAAACACCTACAGTGAAAATATTCAGACATATCAGAGACATCTCAGTACATAAAGGGCAAGGTTGGAGCCCACTGATGAATGTGTGTGATCTTCAAGCCCTCAGGCAACAATGCCTAAGAAACAACAATTGGTATCCTCTGATCCAAAATAATTAAAAAGTTTTATTAGAGGGAAAACTGACATAACACAATGGCAAACATGCCTCTGTCCCAACTTTTTTCAGTCTGTTGTTGTTAAATATTTTTGTGTATTTAAAAAATACACTAAGTTGGTCAGTAAAACTAGTGAAAATTATTGTACTTGTTTCAGTTAAATGAAGTTTCACATGAATTAACATATAATGTCTTTAGGTTGGGTTTACACCCCCTTTAATTGTTTAATAACTGAAAACATGGTCAAAATAATTTTACTTTTTTGAAAAAAATAGCAAAAAAAAAGCTTCTTTCATGTCAAAGTGAAACAGAGTTTTACAAACTAATGTAAATTAATAAAAATATATACAAACTAAAATGAATGTTTGCATAAATATTCAGTACCTTTAAGTCAGTATTTAGTAGATGCACCTTTGGCTACAATAACGGCAGTCTGTGTGGATAGGTCTCAATCAGACTGGCACATCTGGACACTGTAATTTTTTTTCCATTCTTTGGATTAGATTCGATTCAACTTTATTGTCATAGAAAAAGTATAATAAACAATGAAATGAAAGTCTGGCATCTAGACAAAGTGCAAATAATATTGTACAGCTCAAACAAAACAGCTCAAGCTCTGTCAGGTTGCTTGGGGATCTGGTGTGAACAGCTCTTTTTAAGTCCAGTCACAAATTCTCGATTGGATTGAGATCTGGGCTTGACTTGGCCAGTCCAGAACATTCACCTTGTTGTCTTTGAACCATTTCTGTGGAGCTTTTGCTGTATGCTTGGGGTCTTTGTCTTGCTGGAAAATAAATCTTCTCCCAGTTGTAGTTCTCTTGCAGACTGAGTCAGATTATCCTCCAGGATTTGGTGACATTTTTCTGCATTCATGTTCCCATCTACGTTTAAAAGCTTTCCAGGGCTTGCTGCTGAGAAAAATCTCCACAGCATGATACTGCCACCACCATGCTTCATGAGAAAATGGTGGTGATTATGTGTTCGTAGTGATGTCCAGTATTTAGTGTTTGCCAAACATAGTGTCTAGTCTGATGGCCAAAAAGCTCAGTTTTTGTTTCATCAGACCAAAGAACCTTCTTCCAGATGACCTTGGAGTCTCCCACATGCCTTTGGGGGAATTCCAAGTGAGATTTCATATGAGCTTTTTTCAAACACTGGCTTTCTTTTTGCCACTCTCCCATACTGTACAGCTTTGACTGGTGAAGAACCTGGGCAATGTACAGTCTCTCCCATCTGAGCCACTGAAGCTTTTAACTCCTGCAGAGTGATCATCAGAGTCTTGGTGGCCTCCCTCACCAGTCTTCTTCTTTCTTGGTCACTTAGTTTGCTGCACTCAGGTGATCTCCATTTCCCTACCTGTGACACTGCTGGAATCAACTAGCTGGACCTCTGTTAAATTAATTCAGTCCCTTTCAGGGAGTGAATATTTATGCAAAAATTTATTTTACCTTATATATTTTTAGTTAATTGGGTTGGTGTGAGGGAAGAGGATGCAAGAGATAGGGTGAAATGGAGGCAGATGATCCGCTGTGGCGACCCCTAACGGGAGCAGCCTATAGAAGAAAAAGACTTTTAAATAACTGACATTGTTTTTTTTAAAACTCTGTTTTCACTTTGACATGAAAGAAGCTTTTTTCTTTCTTTTTTCAAATTCTTGCCAAAAAAATCCAAATTATTTTCACCATGATTTCATTTATTAAAGCAGTAAAAGGATGAAACATCCAAGGGGGGTGAATCCAATTTATAGGCATGGTAAGTCACGGATTTTTATTTTGGTTTCATTCCAGAAAATATATAATTTTCTGGAAATTGCTAAAAGTGTAAAAATATACTGTTACAAGTAAAAGTTGTGTATTCAATGTCCCTTTTAAGTAGAATAGAACATATTATAATAGTCCAAAGTAAATGTGATGATTTTGTAGCATGGCTCACTTCACTTCACAGTCTTCTACATTACATTTAGACACATCTCTCATGCAGGCGCAGGAAAGATTTGGCATTGTCATCCAACTCCCCACAGCTGTTCTCAACTCAGAAAACAAGGAGTTTATTGTCATTACCGTGCCCCCACACACATATTTTCCACAGAGCCTGAAGAGTAATGTAACAAGCAGAATCACTCCACAGAATTCCTCAGATTTCCTCCCTGAATCACCACAGAAAAGCAGGAAAAAATCCACAGATTGGACCTTGACCACACTTAGTGGTCATGTACAACTGTCCAATACAGCAACGTTCAGGCAGTTATATCTGCCTCTCTCTGCTGCAATTATGAAATGTTTCCCATTATGTACGCAAGAAATGGTCTCTATCTACAACCGAATTGTGACATATATCAAAAAACTGATGAAGGTGTAGCCTAACGTGTGAAAATCAATGCAGGATTTGTTTATCTGTGAAGGAAATAAGGTTCATAGTAAAAAGAATCAAGGTGAACATCAAGAACTGAAAAAAGTAACTAAAGCTATCTATCCACTCACTAAACATATACATACAGTACTGAACTAGGAAATCAGTCACAACAAACAGCATAAAGCAACTCACCTTTATAGGATTCTCTCATCCAGGCTTTCCTTTTCTTCTTTATGCAGTATATCTGCAGGCAAATTGTCCTGTTACTGTAGATGAAGGATGCTGACCCCAGAGTGTCACAGCAGTGAGACAACTCCTTTTATTCCCTTTGAGTGAAAACTTTCACTTTTAGTTTAGTTTCTTTCTACTCTGCTGTGGATTATAGAAATCTGAAAATGAAGGTTAACCCATGAACCAAAGTTTAATCCACATGTTATTCTTCAAATGAAGCATGAAGAAATAGAATAATTGCACTTGGCCTCATGTGTCATAGTCCATGGGTTTTGTGGTTTTGAGAAATTTTTTTTTTAGTTTCTAAGATGTTTATGTTTCCTTTTCCCTTTATCATGCGCCTGAGTTCTTGTTTCATGCAGTTTTGCTTTTGGGTCTGTTATTCCTTCCTCCCTTGTGTTCTCTCTTCATGTTACCTTTGAGTCCCTGTATTTCTGTTCTTTGTGCAGTTTAAGTGTTACTGCTGTGGTCCTGGGTTTTGTAATCCAGTTTAATATTTGATTTCAGAGCTTCTCAGTTTTTGTGCTCTTCTTATTGTATTCTCAGTTTGAGCCCCACTTCAATCCCCTGCCTGTGTTTAGTTTGTTATTAGTTCTCCCTGTGTCTGCTCAGAGTTATTCTGCTGTGTTTTTAATCTTCTGTTAACTTCAATCTTATGTCTATGCTCCTAGTATGTTTCTCGCTTCCTGTTTGACTTTGGTAGCCAGTCATGTCCCATGCATTATATCTAGTTTTTCTGTTGGTTTCTGATTGTTGTTACCTGTGCTCACTTCCGACATGTTGCCACTTTCCTCTATGTATGCCCTGCCTCTCCTCAGATCTCTGTGGTGTTGTCCTTCTTGTATAGTCAGTCTATGTTCTGGCCTTGGGTAGTTTTGTTTTGCTTGTGTTTCTGTTTTGTTACACACAGTGGTTTGTATGCCATATTAAAAATAATCTGCTTGAGTAATTCCATTAATAAAGAAATAGCTTCATACAATCATTGTTGATTCTAAATTACATACTGGACAGGGAAGATGTTTATGTAATGCAGTGGGGCAATAGGCGTGATTTGTGCTGTCATATTGTGTCCATTAAGCATTGTGACTTTCCCAAAGATTTGCCTCATGGTGGATGCAGGCCAGTGTGCGCTGGGTTCTGACTTTCATGGTTCCGACTCGCGTGGGATGCCTTGGACCCTGGTATATTAGCTCGCAATTCTTCTTCTTTTTTCTTCTTCTTCTTCTTGTTATTGTTATTATTATTATTATTATTCATTATTTACAGTTTTCCTTAAGCTAAAAATCATAATATTTTACATGTAAAAGACATGCTGAAATGCTGTAACCTTTAAACTTAAAAAAAAAAAAATTCTTAAAGGTTTTATCCTCTCATTCATAAAAAAATACTTGCTAAATGTCCTCACTTACGGTTTAATATCTTTTCTCTCTCCCACAGATGCTAAAAACAGGAATGTTGTATCAGGAAGGGCATCCGGTGTAAAGACTTTGCCAAATCAAATATGCGGATTCATAACACGACTTCCATACCGGATCGGTCGTGGCCTGGGTTAACAACAACCACCTCCGGTGCCATTAGCCAATGGTGGAGGTATGGAGATGTCTAGGAGAGAGGGCAGTGGACTTTTTAACCAGATTGTTTAACACAATCTTGGAGAATGAGAGAATGCCTGAGGAATGGAGAAGAAGTGCACTGGTACCAATCTTCAAGAATAAGGGTGATGTGCAGAGCTGCAATAACTACAGAGGGATCAAGTTGATGAGCCATACCATGAAGATATGGGAAACAGTTGTTGAAGCCAGACTAAGAAGAGAGGTGACCATCAGCGAGCAGCAGTATGGCTTCATGCCGAGAAAAAGTACAACAGATGCAATGTTTGCTTTGAGAGTGTTGATGGAGAAGTATA
>VUQH01082252.1:0-27826 GCA_015106775.1 Etroplus canarensis | reverse complement strand
CGCCCCCTAGGGTGGTGGAGAATGGCCAAGCTAAGATCCTGTGGGACTTCCAGATACAGACAGACAAAATGGTAGTGACTAACCAACCAGACATAGTGGTGGTAGACAAGAGAAAGAAGACGGCCGTAGTGATAGATGTAGCGATACCGAATGACAGCAACATCAGGAAGAAGGAAAACGAGAAGCTAGAGAAGTACCAAGGGCTCAGGGAAGAGCTCGAGAAGATGTGGAGGGTGAAGGTAACAGTGGTCCCAGTGGTAATCGGAGCACTAGGTGCAGTGACTCCCAAGCTAGGCGAGTGGCTCCAGCAGATCCCAGGTACAACATCTGAGATCTCTGTCCAGAAGAGTGCAGTCCTAGGAACAGCTAAGATACTGTGCAGGACCCTCAAGCTCCCAGGCCTCTGGTAGAGGACCTGAGCTTGAAGGATAGACCTCCCGCAGGGGCGAGAGGGGATTTTTTTTTTTTATATATAAGTATACTTACATATAATCATATAAACCCAATATACAGTATTATATAATTAGGGCAGTTGCAAGTTAAATATCTAGAATGAGTGAGTATGAGTGTGAATATATAGATATGCAGATATGTGAATGTTATGTATATGGTTCAAGAATGAAGCAAAACTTTTATGTTATTGCTTTAAGGGCAAAGAAAGCAGGAAGCCATCAGGGCTGTACTTAAACTGGTGTTTCAGTAAATAAATATGTGTAGTTCGTCTGTTTAATTGATAATATTTACATTCCTCATGCTTTTGGTTTCATCTATAGTCCCAACAGATGCGTACGCCTCCCCCCCCCCCACTAGCCAATAGAAACACAGAGTCAAAGTGATGACCAATCACAGCTCTGTATTTCAGATTGCATTTTGACCAATAGGAGCGCGGGCTGTAAACGCCACAGCAGGCAGCTTCCACTGCAGTGCAGCAGCCAACCAGCAACCAGCTAGCCAGCTAGACTACTCACAGAGAAATATGGACGAAATAACGATACAAGTCAACGGGTAGGTCGGCTGTTCATTAAATTAGCCCGTCTGTGCGGCTCTGCCTTCGGTTTTGCGGCGTCTCCTGCACGCCGGCCTGTGCTGTAACGGCACCGCGCTGAGCTTACAAACCTGTAATAAACCAACTTAGCCAAACTCAGCTAGCAGGCTAACCGCTTTGAACTGCTGGCCAGCCGTAGTTACCGCGTTAGCCCGACTGAGCCAGGCTCCAGCGGAGTTAACGGGTAACTTTAGCCGTCCGCAGCATCCAGAGCGCCGGCTGAGCTGAAACAGCTAATGTAGCTTCTCACTGAACGAAGCAGCGCTGTCTGCTGCTGCTGTGTGTCTGTTGATTGTGTTGTTGTTGGCTAAGTTAATTAGCTTCCAATCAAAGCTGCCCTGGTCTCACCAACGACTCTGACAGAGTGACAGAGGAGGCTAATGCCCAACATTCACACTGGATTATCTCTGCACTGCTTATGTTTGTCACTGAATGTTGATAGTAGAAGCAAGGTCAGAAGTAAGTCTGGGTTCTTACATATACAGTGGATATAGACAGTCTGCACGGCCCTGTTAACAGGGGAAAATATAAAAAATATGTACAATAAGCTGGTTTGCTTTGTTTACAGCATGCAATGTTTTTGAGTCTTATCAGCATGGCACATCTTGACTTGGCAATATTCACCCACTGTTTCATGCGGAAGCACTCCAGATCTGTCAGAGTGTGAGGGAACCTCTTGCGCACAGCCCTCTTCAGGTCACCCCACAGATTTTCAGTTGGATTTAGGTCTGGGCTCTGGTTGGGTCACGCTAAAACTTTCATTTTCTTCTGGCGAAGCCATTCTTTTGTTGATTTGGATGTATGCTTTGGGTCATTGTCGTGCTGAAAGGTGAAATTGCTCTTCATGTGCAGCATTTTTTTTTCTTTTGCCCCAAACATACCTTTTGAAATTGTGGCCAAAAAGCTTAACCTTGGTTTCATCAGACCAGAACAGATTTTCCCACATGCTTTTGGGAGACCTGATGCATTTTTTTTTTTTTTGCAAAGTTTAGCCGGGTCTGGATGTCTTTTTTTTTTTTGTGAGGAAAGGCTTCTGTCTTGTGACCCTACCCCATCGTCCAGACATATAGAGAATACACAACCAGCACTTGCCAGAAATTCCTGCAGCTCCTTCAGTGATGCTGTAGGCCTCTTGACAGCCTCCCTGACCAGCTTTCCTCGTCTTTTCAGCCACATTAGGGAAACTTCCAGTTCTCAGTAACGTCACCGTGCTTCCATATTTTCTCCACTTCAGCTTTTTGTAATTTTAAAAGAATATATTTCCCCCTAACAGATTTGTTTCTTTTTCTTTTTCAGTTGACCAGGTTTATAGCTCACAATAAGGGTGGAAAAATTTTGAAATGCTTTATCTTGGTCTCATTTTTTACATGAGAAAAACCTGGTATTTAAACAGGGTGTGTTCACTGTCTGTATCCATTGTAGAAGCTTAGCATAAAGCCTGGAAATAGTGGGAAATAGTTAGCTTGACTCTGTTCAAAGGAATCTTTCACACTCACTGTGTAAAAGCATTGCCTCATGTATTAATGCTTTGCTGTTTGCACAGTTGAGCAGCACTTCCTACTTTTGAAGTTAGGAAAACAAGAAGTGTGTATAACACACTTGTATCTAGGGCCGGAGCAATCGATTATTTGGTAATTAATTAGTCTATCAAATAATTTATATTTTGTACCTCCTCAAAATTTAAACTTAGAGAGTTAATAACAGCATTCTAATTTTGAGTCATTGAGCACTGATGCTATTGAACCTATGGTAAAAATTCTAAACTTCAGCTTCACTAAATCTGACACGAAAATATGAAGCACCACAGTGTTTCACCTATTTTAGTCACAGTAGTATCAAACAACAATTGGATTTTAGCCATTTGTAAAGAAAACTTGCAACTTAGACTAGCTTTTGCACGTTCTGTTGTTTGGTCGTTATATTACGTTTTAGATATTTTTATTTACTAATGACCAGGCCCATTCTGCCAATTTTCTGCAGAGATTGAAGAGCCATGTGTTGCTAGGCAAATGTTTGCCTCTCTGTTGCTGTGACTTTGATCTGTGTGAAAAGGCTTTCCTGAAAACATGTCCTAAAGCCTTCATGATAAAATTAAAAGTGTTAAATTCAAAAGTTTGACTAAATTGGTATCTATTTCAGCCTGGGGTAATGTTGAGAAAATTTATGTTGATTTATTGTCTTAAATAAATACAGCCATACATACATATATAATTTTCCCTGTATCAGGGGCTATGTCATAGCACTCTTGGTCTTCCATATAGTAAAACACTATAAACTGCAGGAAAAGGCATAACTGAGAACTAGCTTGGTATATGTAACATAGTGGACGTAAGACCGCTTTGAGATAACAGTAATCAGGTAACTAACACTCAGCCATACATAGTGATGTCGATTAAAACAAAGCATTGAAGCAAAGAATTTGCCTTGAGTTCTTTGATGAATCATTGCAGCCCTACTCTTAACTCTTCTTCTTTGGTTCCTAGGTGTCAGACTGATCCCCTCTGCATGGGCCCATAAAAATGTCCACAGATGACAGTATCTCCGAGGATGTGTCCAGCTCAGGGGCTTTGAGCCATTGCCATGTCAGTGCTGATGGGGATGTGGGGAAGGAGAGCGAGAACTCGCTGGTGTCCTCCGAGGGGACGTCGGCTTCGGGGCTGGCTGTCTCTGAGGGGAGACGCACAACCTCCCAAACAACAGGAGGCACTGTGGAGTGCAGGCCCATGGACATCACACCAGCATGCAACAAGATCAGGTGCAGTGATGCTTAAGTTCACTACTGTATGTGGAAGATGAATAGAGAGTTGTTTCTCTGCAGATAGTGCATCCATCTAAGAAGGAAATTTCAGTATTTTCCCACATATGCAATGTGATGGTATCACTTTTACAGCCCATTACATATTGCATTTTATTTCAGAAAACAAGTAATGTTCCATATTTATCCTACTTTAGATGCCATATGGCTACCAAGAACAGCCACACTTGTTGCAGTCTGTACCACAGTGATGTGCAGTTAACACTCTTGGAGAGGTGCAAATCAGCTGCAGCACAGGATAAAGAGATCAGCACAGTTCTGGATATATGTGAGGCTGATTCTGGTCACAAGCCTACTTGTGACAAGACTGGTATCTCTTGTCTTCATCAGTAGTAAAACTTTGATGAATACTGTGTCTTTGGAGCAGATACTAATTTTTATCGAGTAGAAATATCGCTGTATGGACAAAAGTATTGGGTCACACCTCTTAATTGTTGAGTTCAGGTGTTTCATTTACTCCCATTGTCACAGTGTATACAATTAAGCACTTAGCCATGCAGTCTGCCTTTACAAACATTTGAGAATGAATGAATCGTTCTGAAGAACTCACCAAATTCCAGCGTGGTACTGTACTAGGATACCACCATTTCAACAAGTCAGTTTATGAAATTTGTTCCCTCTTAGATATTTCGCCATCATCTATAAGTGCTGTTATTGCAAAGTGGAAGCATTTAGGAACCACAGCAACTCCGCCACGAAGTGGAAAAGCACGTTAAGTTACAGGTCCGAGTAACTGAGTACTGAGGTGCATAGTGTGCGAAAGTTGAAGACGTTCTCACTAAGTTAGTTCCAAACGTCCTCTAGCGTTAACACTCACACAAAAACTGTTTAGTGGGAGCTTCATGGCATGGGTTTCTGTGGGCAAGCAGCTTCATGCAAGCCTTACATTGTCAATCACAATACCAAGCATTGGGTAGTGGTCTGAAGTCCACTGCCACTGGAATCTGGAGCAGCGGAAACATGTTCTGTAGAGCAATGAATCACGCTTCTGTATCTGGCAGTCTGATGCACAAGTCTGGGTTTGACAAATGCAAGGAGAACATTTCAACAAACTTGACTTGATTAGGGTGCCAGAGCCGTGACCTCTACCCCATCAAACACCTTTAGGATGAAATACAACGGAGCGTGTAAGCCAGGCCCTCTCGTCCAACATCAGTGTCTGACCTCACAATGCTCTTCTTGACGAATGGGCAAAAATTCCCACAGAGGCACTCCAAAATCTTGTAGAAAGCCTTCCCAGAAGAGTGGAAGATGTTATAGCTATAGAGAGGGGAACCAATACCGTATTAATGCCTATGGATTTTGAATGGGTTGTCACAAAAGCTCCTGTAGTTGTAAAGTGTAGTTGGCCCGATACCTTTGTCCATATTGTGTAGATATGAATATTGGCTGATATTTTTTTTTGTAGTTGGCCATATGATATACTAGAGTTATGGGTTAAGGATGGAAACAAAAGAGTCAGAGCCACCCTACAGGACAAACTATGTGGTGATGCTATTTTTAAATAAACCTAAAGATATTTTTTTGTATTGTGTTGCCTAAAAATATTCAGCTATCATAAGCAGTTTTTCTTACCAACGTAGTTTTATTTTGTGGCATCTAAAATGCCACAAAATCGGTCTGATTCTTAGTTCTGGCCGGGGACATTTGTCCTTTCTTTATCTAGTCTGTGTATTTTAATACATGGGTTCAGTATTTTAACAATATCCAATTTTGTTACAGGAGTCTGTGTCTGAGCACAGATGAAGCCTTTGAACAAGGGAAGAACCTCCCATTCATCAATCCAAGCTCCCTGGAGACCCTTCGGGCACTGGTGCAGGAGATCCAGAGCAGCGGAGAGACGGACCCTGAGATCTGGAAGGACTGTGAGGTAGGGAAGTGCCACAGAGCCTGGAAAACAGTAGCTATTGTAAAACCCTGATGATGAAGTGTAGTTGGGGTTTGCTGCTGCGGCAGTTTGTTCTTGTGTGCTGCATTTGGCAGCCTCATTTCAGTGCTGTCACATACATGCTTTTTTATACAGATCACACTTGACAGTAAGACAGACGCACGCGTACACATTTATAGACTCAAACACCCCACACAGCACCGCTCTACAGCTGACTGTTCCAGACACAGGCTGTGATTTGCCGAGAACAGACAACTGTGATGCTCTATAACACCAAGGCACTTTACTGCACAGTTCATCAGACATGAAGTCTTTTAGGTTGCACACCTGGGTAAAACACTCTGTTCTCAGTATTTGATTACTGTATGGGCAAATCACTGGAGAATTCAGTTCTTATTGTGTTGTCTCTCTCTCTAATGGGAATTTGTATCATAATTGCAATGGTGCACAGCTGTGCTCTCTGAACCCTTTCACAAAAATACACACGTGCACGCATCTAGTTTGCAGGCAAATTTTTTTTTTTGTGAATTCACATCACCTTGTTGTCACCTTCTCTCTCACTTATTCACTCACTCTTTTAGTGTGTTTATGTGAACTTAATTAACAGAGTGATTTCCCAGCTAGATTTCTCCTGAGGGAAGCTGATTTCTTGGTCATGGAGTATAATGGGCAGGATATAGCTCACACACACAGTTGTTTTCGTACTGTTTCTGCATGCACAGGGATGTTCACACATTTGACCCTCTCTCTCTCTCTCTCTCTCTCTATATATATATATATGTGTGTGTGTGTGTGTGTGTGTGTGTGTGTGTGTAGGCAGAGGATGAGTTTCCTTTCTTTTGGACCCTTGTGATACATGTGAGCATGTGCGTAACAAGGAAAGTTGAAGATCCTCTCGGGACATTTTTAAGAACACAAAATCTCTTGCCCGAGACTGTAATTTATGTTTTCTGTTTTTTTGTTTGTTTTGTTTTGTTTTGGTTTTTGTTTTTGTTAGCTAAAAAGCTTAATCACCATGTTTAAAAGGATAAATAAACGCACTTCTTTTCCCTCAGTGAGAAATCAGAAATTAATGAATTCAGTTCAAAAATAACTGCTGGGCATGAGTACATGTGCTCTGGAGGTTTCAGTTTCCACATCACATTAGTGTAACTTATTACAGGAGCACTGCTGACTTCCAAACTAGGTGTGATGTCACATGTTGACAGGTACATATGTAGTAGGGGTGGTAATCTCTAGACACCTCATGATCCGATTCAGTTTCGATTCAGGGGGCTGCGATGCGATTATAAAACGATTTTTGATTCATCTTGATGCTTCTTTTTTCTATACAGAACTCACTGTGCACCTACTCGGCACCTTCAAAACAAAGTATAATGAATTTAATTTCGGTATCTTTATTAGCAAACAGATGGAACTATATTATGACAAATTCCAGCATTACAAAGAGCAAACAGGAACAGTGTGTTTGTAGCAGCGTTCTGACTTCAACACGCTCTGAAACGTTAACATAAAATATAAGACTCCTAACCAGCATCCTGCAGCTGTGTGCGCGGCTCCAAAGTGCGCAACATAGCACGAAAGCCCTGGTTTTCAGCGACTGAATACGGACGCAAATCCTTGGCTGTAAAAGTTGTGATAGAGTTTGTAATTCTGTCTGGAAGTTTTGACATCGTTTGCTTGATGGTCCTCTGGTTAGCAGCAACTTCAACTGGGTGTTTTTCTTCCTCCTCCGGGTGGAAACGTGAAATGTGGTTTCTCATGTTTTTCGTGTTTCCAAATTATTTTAGTTTAGTTTGACACAGCTTGCATATAGTGTCCAGGTCCTTTTTCCCTTCAACTTCATAGAAGCCAAAGTGCTTCCATACACTACCTTTTAATGCAGAGGGCGCCGGTCGAATTTCTCGCACAGCCATCTCATGTCTTTGTCATGTGCACGGCATAAACTTTCCGGGCGTTGCACTTCCATGTTCGACCTTTAGCGTTCCGCAAATGTTACATTAGATTTAGAAAATTATTTTTCACATTTGTGAATCGATTCAGAATCATCCATGTCGGCGATGCTTTTAAAAATCGATCCCCGCCCCCACCCATAATATGTAGAAACTGTGAACCCAGAGACTCTTTCCCTCTTCAGCAGAGTGGGAGCAGTCTGTTGTCTGCAGTCTGTTATGTACCGTGACGTTCAGCACCCAAGTGAAATGACAATAAACACCCCCTGCTGCATATACCTGTGAAGTTACTAGAGGTGGGAATCACCAGAGTCTCCACAATGCGATATCTTCACGATACTTAACTTGTGATATTGCGATTTTAAACATTTTGCGATGTGCTGAATATTGCATTAAAATAAACAGTGATATTTTTCAATTTACCACCTTTTCAGCCGCAAATTATATCCCCAAAGGTAAATTTGTCAATATCTCTTTGATCTAGCAAGATAAAGTTCTCAGTCTGTTCCTCTGACTTCAGTCATTTTTATTCCAATAAAATGAAATCGTCAAGCAGGCAACCTGACCAATACTATAACTGAAACCTGTTGTAAATGACAAAAACTGTATTACAGTCTTGTCCAGCTTAACAGAATGCAAACGTGTGTATACTGTAGTATTACATGTATTCTGAATAGTGCAGCTTGTACAGCAAACGTTCTACAGCCCCTTCAACAAGTGAAGAATGCAAAAATATATGTAGGTGGACAGAAAAAAAACTCAAGATTTTATTATTTTATTACTGAAATGTTCAATTTGTATTTGGAATTTTTATAGTAGAATATCGATATTTGGTATGCCTGTATCGATACAGTATTGCTATGTATGCTACCCGCATCAGTTCTGGAAGAACTGCAGCCTTGGTATGTTTGACTTACTAATGACTTGGTGCATACATTGTCTTCTGTATTGTAGTACTGAAAAGGAAGCAAGTACCATCATGTTTTGGTATCAAAAGGTCATTATCAGCTCAGTAATTCAACTCATGTTTCCCAGATCTAGCTATAAGCTAGATTCTTCTTTCCTTTAACAATGTAAAAGGGGTAGTGTCAGTACCAGATGAGCAGTTGCTAACAGGTCTGGAGATGTGCACTTCTTAGAAGAACAAGATCTTGCATAGTGTTAGTTGAAGTCTAGCATGTCATCTGATTTCAGTGCAAGCCAGTGTTAGCTGATGGCTTAGCTGATGCCCTTCTACGCGTCCCCTTGGCAAATCCTAAATATAGAGCACGCTCTTTAAGCTGCTTTAGTCTGTCTGCAGTTGCTGCACATCTGCAAGCTGTTTTACCTAGTGATTCTGGACATTTACAGACATTTGTTTAGGACAAGCATGATTAGTGTTTGCCTCTGCAGTTTTAAGACAAAAAGCTAGACCAATGGCAAATAAGGAATGTCAGTGTATATTGACAGTAATAAAAATGACCCTGGCTCTGCCCCCAGCTGATTTACCAAAGGGGAATGTCTTGCTGTGAGTAATGACGGAACATGACGCTGTTTGTTTTTTTACAACAGGGTCGATGGTTGCATCTGTTTCAGCTGGTTGAGAAGCAATACCAAGAGCAAATACTTGCTCAGCAAGAACAATACCAGTGCCAAATACAGGTAAGCCTGCATTTGACATCATGTCCTGTCCCATCTCAGGTTATCCTAATATGTAAATTGAGAGCAAAGTTTTTACTTATCTAATAAAATAATTCTTTCTTCTACAGTTGATTCAGGATGAAATTAAGGCCCTCGTCCAGCTCCAAAACCGCCAGGCTAGCGTCCAGCCACACGCGGAGTTCTCGCCAACTCCCCTGACCAAAACTACCACAGACATGAAGGACTACATTTTCCCCCTCGTCTCTAGTGAATGCACGGTCCCCAAAAATGTGCCCAGTGACAATGACAGCCTGGCAGCCCCCGTCCATACCCCTTTTAGCTCCCCATCACCTCCGCTCCCCAGATCAGAGACCGCCAACCAGGGGGAGGAGCGGGCGACCACAGTCCTCAGCAGTGGATACGGGACTCTGTCTGCTTGGGAGTCAGGTCTGGAACCTGCTGGATCTCCAGGGGAAGACGAGGATGTCGGTCAAGGAAGTGGGAAGCATCACTGGTCTACTAACTTTCAGAAAGACACAGAGACAACTCTGATTGGGTGCCAGGAGGATTTTTCCAATGAGAGAGCTCTTAGAGTGAAAGAACCACTAGTGTACCATCAGAAAACCTCTGGGTATGTCTAAGTATGATACAAACACACACACCAGAGTCTGTAAAGAGGTACTTTG
The DNA here is from genome assembly GCA_015106775.1 of Etroplus canarensis. Lineage (NCBI taxonomy): Eukaryota > Metazoa > Chordata > Actinopteri > Cichliformes > Cichlidae > Etroplus > Etroplus canarensis. The sequence continues at coordinate 17,820 of VUQH01082252.1, read as the reverse complement.
GAGTTTTTAAGCTCTTTTAGACTTTCACGCCTTTTCGTTAATGTAACAGTATATGATCCGTACCTCTACATGTGTCACTTTTAATTGGGTTGTAAGTCTTACTAGGTCTGATCTAGTAATCCATCAGTTTCAGTACAGCATTAGTCTGAATGTGTGCAAGCACATTAATGAATGGATATGCACAAAATTAAGAAGCCCGCACCCTATACAGCAATTATATGAGAAAAAACTTACCATGGAATATGCCATCTACAGTGACTATACAGCTAGTATAAACTTATAGGGACTATTGCAGTAAATGCTCTCTTGATCCTGTTTTGAACTGCTGTTTCATAGTATGACATAAAGTGAATGAATTATTTCCTTGTCCTACTAAACAAAAGGTTGTTGAGGGTGGTCATTTGGTCCTTCCAGTTTTGTTAACATTGTTCAAATTATATTGGAAAAGAAGGCAAAACTTTTATGTGGACAATAGGTTTAGGTTTGTTATTGAAACGGTTTGGCAATATTATCAAAAAGTCTTTGGGCCAGCTGTGGCTAAGGATGTAGAGTGGGTCATCTTCTCATCGGAAGGTTAGTGTTTCGATCCCTGGCTTTTCCAGTCTTCTTGCTGAAGTGTCCTTGGGCAAGACACTGAACCTCTAGGTGCTCCTGATGCGCCCATTTGAGATGAATGTGTTTGTGATAGTTAAAAGTGCTTCAAGGCATAGAATAAAGCACTGTATGCACGTGAGAATGGGTGAAAGGGTTGTAGTAAAAAGTGCTTTTAGTGCTCAGTTAGAGTAGAAAAGCGCTATGTAAGTACCAGTCTATTTAACATTGTCCAAGACAGCATTTAATTTGGTATACGCCAAACCGATTGAGTGCCAGTGTTATTGATAAGCTGCACTGGTCGCTCTAAGGAAGAGACGGGGAGTCAGTCTTTATCTATAAGGCACCATCAAGCAGCTGACAGCTGGGATGAGCTCCAGCCCCCCCACAACCCTGAATGGGGTAAGTGGAAGAAATGGATGCATGGGTGGAATTGATATTTATTAGTAAAATAATAAATGACAATGGGATTTAGAATTTTTTATTTATTTTTTACTCTCCTAATTAAAAATGAGTACATCAGAGGCACAGCTCAGGTTGAGGGGTTTGGAGACAAAGTCAGAGAGGAAAGGTTGAGACGGTTTGGACATGTGCAGAGTAGGGATAGTAGTTATATTGGACAAATGAGACAAAAGAGGAAGACCCCAGGGAATGATCAGGGCTGTAGTGAAGGAGGACATGAAGAGGGTTGTTGTAGCAGAAGAAGATGCTCAGAGAGGGTGGCATGGAAGCAGCTGATCTGCTGCGGTGACCCCTTCAGGAGTAGCTGGAGGAAGAAGAGCTAATTATTTTGTATTCGTTTCATTTTGCTCACTGTGAGAGTCTTTGCTGTGCTTTGCTGTCATTTAAGTGTTTCTTTTCCCTGCTCCTAGTCTTACTGTGTGTTCACATCCTCACATAGGAGATGAGAAGCTGGTGGTAACTGAATTCTTAACATCTCGCTGTGTTACTGTACGTGCAGTAAAAGCTTCCCAACAAGTGTTACATGAAATGTTATCTGAGCTTTTCAGTTGTGCCAACTTATTTGACAACTGTTTTCAATTTAGTCACAAACTACTACAAAACAAGCAGGGAAATCTTTGGCATAGCAGGAATAAAATGTCTCCACGTTGCTTCTTTATGTTGGGTTTCCTTCCAGCAACCTGTGCACTATTGCTGAAGTGTAGCATAGTAAATACAGGACAACATAGCAGGGAATCACACAGATTGCACCCCATAGATAGGTTTGTTGTCATGATACTCCACCAGTCTTTTTCATTCACTGTTGAGCAGGTATCTGATCAAATATTAGATCATTGCATCCCTTATTAATTCCCTAATGAAGTCTTATGAGTTGTCAAACCCTGCAGGAATTCTGTTGAGGTTAGGCATGATTTGTTTGAGAAATTATTTTCTATTTTGTTGGCAGCACCAGCCAGCAGATGACCTCCTGGGCCCAGAGGCAGAAACTCAGGCCTAAAAAGAGCAAGGCAGGACAAGCGTCACCCCAAATCCCTGAGTACCAGGAGCATCCTCACAGCTCCAGAGAATCCCACCGACAAAACCCCACAGACTCTCAGGACCAGGTATAACTCAGCAAGAGGTGACAGCTGCTCCTTCAGAACATGATAGAATTTTGCACAGGCAAAATAAAGACTTGCCTAGTGTTCATCTGCAGTATTTTTTGTTTTTGGTGTAATTTTCTGTTGTGGTTGTCCCAGTTACCTTCCTGCTGCTCATTCTAATCCTCTCTATTGGGTTTCAGCATCAACCAGCTGGGCCGTCATCCAGCTCTTTTCCCCTGAGAAGGAGTGACAGCCTCCTGTCTGAGGCCTCAGGTAACAATTCACTGACACAGGCAAAACACACAGCAACTGGGGTTGGCCACTGTAAAATTAAAAGATATCAAATGGAAATGAATAATACAGACAGGAAGAAAGTGGATACTTTTAATTCAGCTGTCTTGTTTGTGTTTGTTAGTTTTGCTTCATTATTAATCTGGGCCCAGCTTGGCACAGTTGCCTTTCTGTCTGAAGTAAGTCACCAGGTAACACATCAGTTTTAAGGTTTTAAGCCTGAATATATTTAAGGGGGGTGGGCATCACCTCCCTTCATGAGGTAAGGATAAAACTAACATCAGTTTCAGTCAGGACCACTGCAGTACGAAGAGGATTATATGTTTTAAAAAAAAAAATTGTGGACAACATTAAAGCTCTGTGTCACAGGAGTAAGATATATTATAAACACATGCATAACCTATTTTTGAATATATTCATTCTTAATTTTAGTATTTTTTTGTGCCTTTGTTGATTATAAGAAAAATACAGCAAATGCATTAACTCATTATTGGTATCGCCCAGTTGACAGTTATTGGTATCTTGGTAAATAAGTTGGCTTTTACCAATATTTATCTGTTGGGTCACGTCAACTTTTTTTCAAGCTACAATTTCAAAACTAGGATGATGAAGAACTGAAAGACTTTAAAATAGGTTTGTTATATCTCTCGGATGAAACTAGAGGGATATTATATTTTTGACCTGGTCATGGTGCCTCCGTGTCTGCTGTGTCTCATTACAGATTTTAAGACACCTCACCAAACTTGGTCAGTAAATACCCTCAAATGAGTAGTAGATTGCTATTTTATTTCAGCTCTATGGGCCAGATATGACTGATAGGACTGGATCTTACAGGGAAAATATATTAAAATTGGTGAAATTTTATTGTGTGGAACAAATATCACTTCACTGTCTACATTTATAGCTACCAAGTAGTGAACAAAGCCTAGGTTCTCATAAAGAAATTAAATCAATCTGGATCTGATCCAGAGGTGAAAATGGATTTTTCTCCAGATTTCATGTTTTAATGCACTAAAAACAATATACAATAATTAGGGGAAATTGGACCTCTTCGACACATCAGCTTGTTTCTTGAGTTCACCTGGATCTGATCCAGATCTGACCTGAAATATGACCTGGATTAAAACTGTGCTTTATCTCTAAACGACTGCCTGTACAACAGAATTTAAGTAAATTTAAGTAAATTTATACCAAGTAGTGAACAAAAGCCTGATTTATTGTATGATGGGTAAAAGAGTGGCGGGGGGGACGGGGAGATCTGGAGAACAGAAAGGTCTTCATAATGGATTCCCTTCGGCGTTCTCCCACAAAGGTGTTAGCCTTGGTCTGGGAGATGTAAATTGTCTTTTCTGGATGAAAGGTGTCACACCTATTTTTTTAAATCATATTTGTTTCTTAGGCACAAACCAAAAAAACCCCAAAATAAACTAACAATAAACAGTGGTTTTGGCATCGGCCATCAGTCAGATTGTTGTTCTAAACGTTGCTAATGGTATGAGCTAATATTACCAGACTTATCCTTTAAAGTAGACTATTTTAGAGCAGCCAGCACTACCAGAAATATGTAATAAAAGTGTAGTTTCAAACTATGCTTTGAAATGATTACACAAAGTACTTAGAGTCTTTTTTTCTGCCTCAGGCCTCACATATTGGCGTCTGAATGAGTGTGATCTCTACCGCCCCCTACCGGACAGCTTTGACAGCGGCGCTTACCTCCTTCTGCAGGAGGCCTCCATGAGTCTGGTGAGTGATAATTTTACAGTTCACAGCGGCATCTGTGACTGATACAGAATACATGGTTAGCTTATTGTAACTATTTGCAATTGGGGTGATTCAGTGGTAATAGTTTTGGTTGGTGTCTTATCTCGGCCTCCTTCAGACTCCAGGGAGCCAGGAACCCCAGCTATCTCTTAGAGAGATCTATCAGAACAAGCAAAGAGTGGACTGCAAACGTTCAGACTGGGAGGGCTCTGTTACTTCCGTTCCAACGTCACCACAGGTATGTCACATGACATAAACTCTACCATCCCGAGATTGTAGATGTCATCAAAAAATGATGACAGTAAGACATTTATGTTCTTAAAATGCATCACAGTAATTGAAGAAAATTGATTGTTTAGTGAATTTCACATCTATTTGCTCCAATCTTCTTGCGTTTCGTCGTTTTTTGTGCTTCAGATGTTGACGCTGGACCCAGCAGCTACCATGCGGCAGTCCGATTGCACCTCTGGCTTCACTTCACCCTCTCACTTCAGCAGCCCCTCGTTTGCTAATCAGCCCCACCTCTACCCCAGAGTTGAGACCCCCATAACTCCTGACAGCATGGTAGAGAGCAGCCCCAACCCTGGAGATACTGACTGTATCTCTGATACCTCCAGTGTTTCTGCTCCATCTAAACTCCAAAGCCCGTGGGGAAACACATCCCAAGCATTCTTGTCTACCTCCCAGGATAAGGCCCATCCCTCACACGCAGCCAGCCAACAGCGCAGAGCCAGTGCCCCCTTAGCCAGCGAAGAGGAGGGTAGTCACACCCACACCAGCACCCTGAAGCCTTGTTCAGCCTCTGGTGCTTCTCTGCGGCATGGAGTCAGTCCACACATGGAAAGAGCGTCGTCACTGGAAGATCCCGTTGTTCTCTCTCTGTAAGTACATAGATTGCAATCTTTATTCGCCGTAGACAATGGACAGTGATGTCAGTGATGGTGATAGTTTGTCAATCAAGGCGATTTTTGGCTCATTTCTCCATTGATGAGTTAAATTATTTTTGGCATTATTATGAGATTTATAATAAATGGAATCTGCCTTGCTGTAGTTTCATGTCGCATCTCCAGGCATAAAACAGACACACAAACACACAATTGATGCTCCGACTTCAGCATCCTTCGAATCCGTGGTTATCCTCAAATGACAGAAAAAAAGAGGAGGACAGTGCTGACTGTTAGACTGATTTTTAAATAAGAGCATAACATGATTGTGGTCTGCTTTTCATCTTGTCTCCATAACCCCCCCAATCAAATGTGACTTTTTACCATCTTAGCTACTCAGCAGATATCCATTCTCCTCCTTCTTCTTCTTCTTTTAGCTGCTCCTGTTAGGGGTCGCCACAGCGGATCATCTGCCTCCATCTCACCCTATCCTTTGCATCTTCCCTCACACCAACCCTCTGCATGTCCTCCTTCACTACATCCATGAACCTTCTCTGTGGTCTCCCTCTTCTCCTCCTGCCTGGCAGCTCCATCTTCAGCATCCTTTGTCCAGTCTATCCACGATCCCTCCTCTGCACATGTCCTTACTTCTCTGAATTTATCTCCAAACTTCTCAACTTATGCTGTCCCTCGCATCCACTTGTGTTAATTGTGGTAAAGTCAAATCATTTAATGTTGTCTGTCAACATGTAAAAGTCTTTTCATTTCTTTTCAACATTGAATTATGGAGCAAATCGCCCAGCCATAATTCACAGTGAGACTCACTCATGATTTAAGTGTGGAGTTAGCCACTAAACCCATCAAGGCACATGAAGTCAGTTTCATTTCTTGGACCTCAAATTGGTAATTAGCATCACATCTGTAGTTAAACTTGTGATTTCAGTAAGGAAAAGTCCTCAGAAAATGAAGCTTTAGTAAAAAGAACAAAGGTGGGATCCTTCTTATAGCACAGATAGACATGAATAGAGGGGGTTTGTGCACAGTAGAAAAGTGACACTAATGGAATGATGGAAAACAAACAGTATAGAACAATATGGATCTCTGAAGACATCAGACAACTTTCAAACGTTGCCAAACACCATTAGAACCTGAATCACACTTATTTTCTGTTAAGGACCCAAAAAGAGGGCAGATTCACACAGTAAGAAAACATTCACGGATATCATTCACATTGAGAAAATAAACTGCAGAAGGCACACAGTGACTTCAGATTATGTGCTTCACAACAACCAGAGGCAAGGAACAGAAATCACTTGTTTAATTGTTTTGCGTTTTATAGCAAGATTTGTAATTTCAGTACATTTGTTAATCTCTAGTTTGGTTTTGTTTCCTGTATTTATATCGTTTAATATCAACTGCGTGTGCATGGGTGGGTAGAATCATTTTTGGCTCCTGCTCAGAAAGGTTTTAGTCCGCCCCCTAATGAAAATCCCCTCTCTCCTTCTTTTTTCAATGGTTTTTATTAGTTTCTTGTACTCAAGAAATGGCAAATAGACATTTTTATTTATCAAAAGGTCAGAAATAAAAGGTAAGGTAATAGACTTAATCCCTTCATTTTACACCATGATCACGCTAGTCACTTCCCAAAGATCCATTCCGAGGTAGGATAAAACCCTGTAAGTGCTGTGAATGAATTGACTTCTCATATGAGCAATCTCTTGTAAAAAGTTTCATTATTTTCTCCTTTTTTTCAGACTGAGGCAGAACCTGAGAGAGAAGCACTCTCGGCATGTGGCTGATCTTAAAGCATATTATGAGTCTGAGATCCAAATCCTGCGAGACAAACTCAAGCTCAGAGATCTGCCCAAGGATTTGGAGAAGAGCAACCAGGCTCTCACAGAAAGGTCAGTGTTTATTTAGATTTTATTAACGCTAAGTTAGAACAAAAGTATTAGAAATGTACAAGAACAGTAAATGAGGTATTACAGTTTAAAAGTAGAAGTTTTCAACCACAGCCCACAGCCCACCTGAGAGGGTTGGCTGTCAGATACTGTTAAAATCCAGTAAGTGAACGCTTCTTTACAAGGTCTAGAATGGACTTTCACACGTAATATATTTACACATTTGTCAGTGTATTAATGACAATAGCATACTTGTAACAGTAGCACTGGAGTAGGTCCTCTATTAAGCATGATACAAAGGAAATTAAAGGGGAAATGCAGCAAATTCAATCTGAATTCCAGTATACAAATGAACAATAATAATATTTGTCATATTCTGAAATATGAAGACACTAAGAGATCCCATAGGATGTTCTGCTTGGATTAATTACATTGACGTTATCTCTGTTTATCTGCAGGTGCAAACATCTAGAAAAAGCTCTGGCTGAGGCCACCAGCCGTATTCAAGAACTGGAGGCAACAAACAGCTCGCTGGAGAAAAAGCTGGTATATTTTAATTTTTCAATCTTTGCATTTTTGTTCCGTTGAATGTTTTGAGCCTTAGAACATCTGATACCAGGCTTTTAGTGTATCATTATCAACAATGCCTCTTGGACAGACAAGACTAAAGTGAAAACCAGACGCAGCATATCAGCACAAACACTTCACACTAACTGTCAAGCACAGGGGTAGAGAGGTGATAATTTGGATTACTGCAATGCCATTTTAGCAGGGTGTCCAAACGATCCTTTAGGATCCTTCGGCTGATCCAAAATGCTGCAGCCAGAGCATTGATGGGTACCTCCATGAGAGATCACATTTCTCCTGTTTTGGCCTCTCTAGATTGGCTCCCCGTTAAGTCTAGAATACAATTTCAAATCCTCCTTAGCACATATAAAGCTCTTAGTGGTTTTGCCCCATCATATCATAATGATTTTATCTTTCCCTACAACCCAATAAGAGATCTTTGCTCACAGACCACAGGCTTTCTTGTGGTTCCAAGAGTTTCCAGGGGGCATAGCTTTTCAGGTTTCAGGCTCCTCTCCTGTGGAACCAGCTGCCAGTCTGGGTTTGAAGTGCCGATAGCCTCCCTGTTTTTAAGACCAGGCTTAAAACGTACCTTTTTGATAGAGCTTATGCTTAACTTATTGAACTTTTGTACATAACTTGTTTTAATTTGCTTTTGTTGGCTTTATTATATTTTTAACCTTCCTCTTATTCTCTTCTGTTTTTGTTTTATTAGTGATTGTATTATTTTATCGATACCTGCAAATTAGTTTTAGATATGCTGTTATTCATTAAAATGTTTATATTCCGTTTCACTTTCTGTCTGTGTCCTTTTATTGCTCTGTAAATCACTCTGAGGGTCATGTTGCTTTTAAAAGTGCTGTATAAAAAAAGATTGATTGAAGAATGGATCAAAATTCCCCCACCACAATGTGAGAGACTAATAAATTCATACATAAAACCATTACTTCAAGTTATTGCAGCTAAACCTGGTTCTACAGGCTATTGTATCTTGCGGTGTGCTTAGTTTTTATCAGTCCTGTGAAAACTTTCTTTTTCGCATGACTGTATACAAAAGCATATGAATACCTTTTGATGTCCATTTTTGTCATTAGGCAGAATGGCCGGACCGCTATGCTGTAGCAGGTGCCACTGTGAAATCTTTGCAGCAGCGGCTGGAAGAAAGCAAACATTCGGGGAAAGAGAAGGACGCCCTGGCGGCAAGATTGAAGACCCGCATTCGGCAGCTGGAAGAGGCGGCGCAGAAAGCCTGCAGGGAGGCAGATGAGAAGGAGGCCAGGAGGGAGAGAGAGTACAAGATGCTGCAGGATGTAAGTTTGAGAGAATAACATGAGCACCTTCAGAAAAATGTGGCACATTTCACCTCTGAAGTCCTCTTATTCACTGTATCCTTGTTAGCATCGGTACTGAAACTTTTCCATTTCATCAGAGCATTATTGCTGAAGTACTCGATAATATGTTGAAGGTTCCTTTGTATTTTGTATGGAGAGACTGAAGAATATGAGAATTAGTTTACAGCTCAGGGCATGTATAAGAGTTCCTTCTATACAGGGATGCACCAGCCGGATCTGTCTGATCAGCATCTGGTCCAATATTGATCCTGTTAAGCAGTTTGGGCTACAGCCAAATGTGACCTATCCTCATTACATAATTACAGCTTGCTGACTGAAAGCAAAGGAGCGAAGGCAAAAGCCTTACTAAAGACTATCTGCATTTAATTTTCTTGTAATACATCTTCTGCCCCAGAAATTATGTAAAATACCTCAAAAAAAACTTGAACACAAACTTTTAGTAACTCGGTGAAACGTGGCACTATGGGGGAGCCTGGAGTTATATTTTAGCTGCTGTCACTGACGTTCTAGTTATTGTGTACCTTTAAGCCCTTGCTAAATATCGCGTAAACACTCACACTCTGTTGAATGCATTTTGTATGCAATTTTGGGTCCATTATCTTCCCCAAGGACACTTCAACATGTGAATTGGAGGGGCCGGCACCAGGGAATCAACCACTTCCTTATTAATGGACGACCGTGGAACCCCCTGAGCCTCAGCTGACAGTTCTAGCCCCCCCCCCCTCCATTTGCTGCTGCCTCTTCACTCCCATGTGTATCCACAGGGATCCTGTGGTGGAGGCATTCCCAGCCAGACCCTGTCGTCGTAAGACAGACTGCCTACAGTCAAAAACTGTCGCCCAACACATCTGCCTCTTTTTCATTCATTATCATCTTGATTTTTGCTGTAATTGAGCGGCCTTAGTCTCAGGTCTGGCTGATGTCTGCAGTGTTCTCAGTACCACCATCACAGTTTCAGAATTTTGTATCCAGAGTGGAAAAAGTTGGATTGGTACTTGTCTGTGTCGTTTTGCTTACTTTAGTTTTTGTATAGTAATGCTGGCGTCTGTGCTTTTTGTTTCCTCAGCTGCTCGGCGAATACGACTCTCTGATGAAGGAGCATGAGGGAGTGAAGGTAACGATTCTCTCACTAGAATTCACACAAAACATTTTCTTTTAGTTTGATTTGGCCTCATGCAGTTTTCACATTTGCGTATCTACAGAACAACCTGGTGTCAACAGAGAACAAGCTCGTCGATGCTAACGATCAGATATCTGAATTAAAGAGGTGAGCCCTGCACACAGGTTAAAAAGTCAGCTTATCAGCTCGTCTAAAGCTCACTAATCTACATATTCTCATTTGTTGACAAAAATCATGGCTGACATCATATTGTAGTGTGGTTATTATCCTCAGGCCTATCATTGTCATATTGTCACTGACTGGTTTGAGCAGTTTTGTGAACGAGCTGCAGTGAAGGATGGTAGACAGCAGGAAGGTAGAAAAGAGGATTAATCAATAAAGCTGAATGATGCTTCTGGTCATGTTGGAAATAGATAATACTGCTGCCCTCTGATGCTACGCAGCAGCTTGTCTTTGCAGTTTCAGCTCTGCCTGCTAATTGGTGCTTATAGAGGCAGATCATTGATAAAGTGCGTCAAGTCAATAATGTAAATTCACCAGCAGATGGCAGATCCAGCTTGCGGTACATTAGTGTTATGCTTTTCAGGGAGATTTCAGCACTGATACTAATAATCTGAAGGGAAGGCCAGCTGCAGCATGGAAATAAAACGGATACCTGCACATTGCCTTGCATGAAGAGACTGGTGGAGATGATAAATGGTTAAAAGGGCCTTGTTGCAACCCCTCAGTTAGTTCAGTCTGAAGCAGCTATCTGTTCACTACTCTCAGTGCAATCATTTTGTGTCCTGTACCTGAATGTCTTTGCTTTGAAGTTTAGTTTCACTCCTATGTTACTGTTTGTCCTTTTACATATCAGCTTTTATTTACTGTCTACTGATCACTGTTAGCTGATGCAGTCCAAGGCAAATGAAACCAAGGCTGTTGGCACTGTTCTTATTGTGAAAAACTTGTTTATCACCAAGGTAGCAGAGCTTCATTGGCTGTGCTATTGTCATTTAACATGATACAGTAAATATAGAAAGTCTACACACTGCTGTTAATAACACTAGATTTCAAAACTTTTTTACACCTTTAATGTGATCTATAACCTGTACAGTTCAATTGAAAAAGTAAAATTAATACTTTGTTGAAGAACATTTTGCTGAAATCACAGCATTCAGTCTTTTTGAGTACACACCGACCATCAATTAAAGTGACTTTGATTTAACCCCAAATAAAGTTCAGCTGCCCTCGTAGGATTTTCCTGACTGTTACTTAGTTTCATCCTACAGCAAAAGCCATGGTTCACAGAGAGCTGACAAAGCATCAAAGGTCTTATTGTTCAAAGGTATCAGTCAGGAGAAGGGAACAAAAAAATCCCCACAGCATTACACATGCCATGGAACACAGTGAAGACAGTCATTAAGAAGTGCAGAAAATATGGAACCACAGTGACGTTACCACAGTCAGGGGGGCGGCCAAGAGGCCTACAGCATCACTGAAGGAGCTGCAGGTACAAGTACTGGTTGTGTAGAACATGTGACAACATTCTCCTGTATTCTCCACATGGGGTAGGGTCGTAAGATAGAAGCCTTTTCTTGCAAAGTTCCAGTTTCCAGGCCCAGTGAAAATTTGGGGAAAAAAAACATCAGGCCTCCAAAAGCATGTGGGGAAAAATGTTCTGGTCTGATGAAACTTGTTAGCCACAATTCCAAAAAGTATGTTTGACAGAGAAACATCAAGGTGGAGGGACTTAGGATCAGTTTCAAATGCTAGTGCCAGTTAATTTTGGCCCAAAACCTTCAGATGTCTGTTTGAATTTTACAGGTTATAGGTCACATTAAAGGTGGAAAGTTTTTAAATGGTTTATCATGGTTTCAGTTTATTTACGTTAGAAAAACCTGGTCTGTGTTCACTTTCTATATCCACTGTATGGACACATTCTGTGCTAATATGGCCAGTGTATCAGTTATAAATATTGCATTGAGGAACAAACAGAAGCAGCTGCAGTGAGCTGGAAAGAGCTGTGGGCAACAGGCTTGTGTAGTAGTTTATGATGAGTGCACACCTCTGTTAATCATTAAGGTAAACAGCTTCACCTTGCTGTGGAAAAACACTGAGCCAGCGTGGCTTCTTGTGTCTGCCTCTGCCATTTCTCTGCGAACCTTTGAATCTTAACTATGTTGATTTGGTCGCTTTAACATGCATGTCTGTGTCTGAACCCTTCAGAGTGATCTCTAAGCTGGAGTCTCAAGTGAAGCAATTGGAGCATGAGAACCAGGCCAGGGCCCGCTATGCTTCCCAGAGTAACACACAACCTTCTGGGGCTGGGTAAGCACAAGAAAACGGCAAAATCTTTTACAAGGTGCAGTGAAAAAGGTCTAAGACTTCGCCCATAAAAATACATCCCTACCTGATCTCATCTTCAAAGTCACCTTCTCGTGCACCTCTGTACAGCTTTCAGTGCTTCTGCTATTTTTAGAGCAGTCTGTGGACGTCCTGTTCTGTCCTACTGCATGTGGCCCTGTGATGCCCGCTGGACTCCACATTATGAAACGGGCGACTTTTCAACTTGAATTTAATTTTGGGGAAGAGGATGAGATTGCGTGGAGGAAAATCTGGCATGACAGTTAAAGATGATTTCCACAGATTGTTTGGGGTCGAAGAGCTGAAGATCTTGAGATTTTCGTTGGGAGTGTTCAGGATCGACAGCATCAGAAAGGAGTCCATCATTGGTTGTTACGGTTTGGAGAAATAGAGAGACAAGGCTGAGATGGTTTGGATATGTTCAGAAGAGGGAGAGTGGATAGATTGGACAAAGAAAAATGAGCTGCCAGGCAGGAAAAAAGTGAAAGACCACAGAGAAAGTTCATGGATGTAGTGAAAGAGGATATGCAGAGGTTTGGTGCAACAGAAGGGATGGGGTGAGATGGAGACAGATGAGTCGCTATGGCAAACCGTAACGGGAGCATTAAAAAGAAGGCATTTTCTTTTAGCCCGTGGCTACACTGCATAGCATTTGCAGAGCTGGTAGTATGCGTCTTTTTAGTGGCTACACCAGCAGTGCATGTTCTACAGAGTGCTGTGTGAATCACAGGCTAAAGAATGCATTGAGGTGTTGTGTTTTGGACCCATCACAGGGCTAAGAAACTGTTTGTGTAACATCTCCTGACATGACAAAGTGACTCCTGGCACTTTGTCATGTGGCACTGGCAAAATAAATGCTGTTGCTCTCACACCTGGTTTAGCCACTTTTGCGGTTTAGCAGATCCTGCTATGTTGCAGGATCTGCTTTGCAAACACTGAAACACTTCAGGATGTTACAGTTTAACTATACTTGATAGGGGACGACTATATGGTGCCCCCTTAAGCACAGTCCTGGTTCTTCTGATTTTTGGGCTTGGATACTGTGGACTCTTCCACTGAAAACTCTTGTTTCAGGTACGGTTTCTGCTGCTGGGCGGAGTCACAAAACTTTATGATTGCACCTCATTTTATTATCAGAAGACCCAAACCACGAACATGCATTGTTTTTACTTTATTTCATCAAATTATCTGTCAGTGTCGAGCTGCAAGGTTCGTAACAATTGATGCCTGCCAGATGCTGAATTTCTCTTAACATGTCCACAGTCTTTACCACCATCCGGACCTGCTGCTGTCACCCAGTAAAGGCAAAGCAGAGCCAGACGTCACCCGCAGGAGGTCACCTCCTCCTCTGTCTGACCAGCTGAACAGTGGCAGAAAACCTAATCAATCAACAATCCACAAGAGAGCGTTGTACCCATTAAATGATCAGTCTTCGGGAACTGGAAGTTCTGTGGATACTTCTTCAGCTGCTGGGAGCTGGAGGTATGTTTCTGATTGCTGTGGATGGATTTTTTTAAAAAAACCACATGATTTACCATGCTCCTGTCCAACAGGTGTGCATCTCCACCAGAGTGTGAGCAGCCTCTTCCTCAGACCGCACACCAGGAGCAGAGCACTGGCCAGCGAGAAGCCGGGCGCAGAGAGGGATCCTGCACGCTGACACCCATGATGAGGGCTCTGATTGAGCTAGAGGAGACCAAAGCCACACAGAGCCGGGCCCCCTGTAAGGACAGCTCCACCACCCACAGTAATGACTCACACTCACTCACATAGGCCACTTTGCACTGAGGGATTTGGGTCTGTCTGAAGCATAAGCTGACAGCCATGAAAGTGTCTGCATTTGTCAGTCTGGTGGCTCAATTCAGACAGACTGACTGCAGCAAGCAGCCAATGAAAGCACAACATGAACTGATACAGCATATACTGGCTGGCCCGTCATGTCAGACATGCCAAGAAATACGCTGGGTAAGCAGAAAACCTTGCAGAGATAAATTTTTAAAACTTAGCAGTAGCAGGTATTTACTGCATGGACTGATTATGGTGGCTTTGGGGTTATTCGGCTAAATATATATCTCATCCTCCCGTAGCTGACAGGATGACTGCATTTTGCTACTTCCAAGGAATACGTCCCCGACTGGACACTGTCTAAGGTGTAGCTGAGTTACTATAGCGAGTCAGTTTCTCTTTATTTATTAATTTTTTCTCAAAGCATTTTCCAGACCTAGGCAAATGATATTCAGTATACATCTGAGTCTTCTCTCTGCATGCTGCTTAAACATCATACCCAGGAGTGGTGGTAATGTGTAGAATTTTAATGGATTATTCAGAAAGATAACACTTGAAGACTGTAGCATCTTAGGAGAATGAAATTAAAATATCTGTGGTGACCTCTACTTAAAATGGGTTTTCTCACTGGAATCATCAGTTTAAGTGAAGGGTGAATAAGTAATTTTTAAAAAAATTTTTACTTCAGCCTTAAAATGGTCCTTCATGTATTGAGATGGTTTCATATAGACGTTTCTTTAACTTGTGGTGATTTAACATTCAGTTTTTTTCAGGTCCCAAAAAGGTTGGGACCCTGTGTGAGATATACAAAAACCCAATGGAATGATTTGCAAATCTTATAAACCAATATTTTATTCACAAAAGAGCATAGAGAACATCACATTTTAAAAGTGAAACATTTTACTTATCTTGTATTTGATAAAAGCAACACATCTCAAAAAAAGTTGGGACAGGAATAGTCCAGTTGCACAATAGTCCTCTGTCTTCTTTGTCGTATTTTGCGTTTCGTGATGCGTTAAATGCTTTCAGTTGGTGAAAGGGCTGGACTGCAGAAAGGCCATCATTGATGAAAGCTTTTGAACTGAGCTCGACACAGTTTGTGGCAGATTGCAGAAACTTTGCCCATCTCTACTTCTGAGATACTCTGCCTCTTTAAGGTGTTCTTTTTATACCCTATCGCATTACTGGCCTGTTGCCGATTAACTTGATTAATTGCAGTTTTTCTCGCCACTCCAGCAGGAAATGAAGAGAACAGTGCTGCAATCAGCTTCATAGTATGCGACTCTAGGGAAGTGGCTAACAGCCTAGGCAGAAACTGATCTTGCTGATCATAGCAGATGCTTCTTAACATCAGCAAAGACACAGGCATCTTTAATCAACAAAGTCTATTTTACTTCACCTGTTGAATATAGCGCAGTTAGTTCTGAGAGGCCATGAAGTCAAGCTCAGCTACAATCCCTCCAAATCATTTGATGTCAGTGCCAAGCCACATCAGCCACCAGCTTCACCACTCAGTTTATTTGTTACATGTCTGTTCTAGCTTTCCATGTATGTGCAAAATATTTAGTAAATTGCCAGAACATCCATACTATCAGAAATAAATTCCAGCGCGTGGAAATGCCATCTTTTGATGCTAGTGGTCCTAACTGTGGTCCTCACAGAATGATCTTTCTTCTGAACATGACAACTTATTTGACAGCTTGAGTATCAAAAGTAGCAGCTGTTCTTCTGGTGGAATTTTGGTACACAGCAAGCACAGCAGCATGGTTTTTCTGCTCTGTGTAATCCACGTTTTTTTTCCTCTGCAGGGATTGGCAATCAGAGAGCCACCGTTGGATTTGTGGAGCGGCGACACAAAGAGACAATTCAGGAGCAAGCTAGGCTTCTCCAGGCAGATAGGGAGTTGGTTAAACCTCGAGGAGTCGTGGCTGGAGCTGAGCGAGGAGGAGTGAAAAGTCACAGTGGAACCGAGAGAGGTGCAGCTCTCCTGAGAGCTCAGAGGAGTCTGTCTCCAGAGGGCCACAGATCCTCCTCGCTGCCTCCTTCAGCACACCGAAGCATACCCACAGCTACACCCAGTAAGAGCTCTCAGTCATTTAAACTCCACTTTAAGATAACTTATGTGGATGAAAAGTTGAGTAAAATGTATTTTTGATAGGAGTAAAGTAAGAATTTTACCCTTCCTGATGCAACAGAAGGGGCCTGTGTCAGATTTTATTTATATAGTCAGTGTCAGCACAACTAGACTGAAGCATCCTTTACACACAGTACTGTGTATAAGTCTTGAGCCACCCCTCCAGTGTTCATGAAAATGGCAGCGAACATTTGCTCCAAGAGATATGTCTGTAACTTTTATGATTTAAAATAAAGAAAAATCAGGTGGAACTTTTGGCCCCTGGGCATTTTCCCATTAATAAATCTGGCCCTCTTTGAAAAAAGTTTGGACAGCCCTGCCCTAAGAAATGGAAAAACATCCAGTTAAGGCCTGACATAGGATGAGAAAGATTCATCTGGCCCTTTGGTTGATCCATCTACTGTTTGCTGAAGCCTCGTCAGAAATGATCCCAGTGGAATGAAGGCTGTCATTCATTCTGAAGGAGACAAACGGGCAGAAAAGACAAAGGTGTGCCAAATTACGCAAGAACTGGAAATCAGTGGCAACAGATCTTATGGAGTGATGAATTCAAATGTGAAATTTTTGAAATGGTTTTCAAGATGTATAGAGGATATCAGGGGTAGAGGTACAACAGTGTCTGTAGCTGATCTGCAAAACATGGTGGAGGCCCTGTCATGGTTTTGGGCTGCATTTCAGCCAGTGGTGTTCAGAACAGTGCTGTCAGATTTTGGTCCTTCTGGAAAACATCTGATTGGCAGCAGCTTCATTTTTCAGTATGACAATGATGCCAAACACACTGGCAATCCATTAAAAGCCTACCTGGATAGAAAAACACAAAGTGGAACACTATCAGTCATGGATTGGCCTCCCCAGAGCCCAGACCTCAACATTATTGAAGCAGACAGAGAACGAAACCAAAGTCAGTCAAAGAAAAACTTTGGAATGTCCTTCAAGAAGCCTGGAGAACTATTCCTGAAGATTACTTAAGAAAATGAGAAGAAAGCTTGCCTGTGAGAGTTCAGGTTGTGTTAAAGAACAAAGGAGGTCATAACAAATACTTGTTACTCGCATATTTGTTTGCACATTTTAATAATTTTTTGGAAGATTGATTTGGAAGATTTAAAAATTTTTTGGAAGTTGAGGAAGGAAGAATGTTGTGCAGAGTTCAAGGAGGAGTTGAGACAGGCTCTGGGTGGTAGTGACAAGTTACCAGATGACTGGGAAGGTACAGCTGAGGTGGTGAGGGAAACAGCCAAGAAGGTATTTGGGGTCTCTTCTGGACAGAGGAAAGAAGACAAGGAGACTTGGTGGTGGAATGAGGAAGTACAGGAAAGTATTGAAAGGAAGAGGCTGGCAAAGAAAAAGTGGGATAGTCAGGGAGATGAAGAAAGCAGACAGGAATACTGGGAGGCTAAGCGCGTAGCAAAGAGAGAAGTGGCAAAGGCAAAGGAAAAGGCTTATAGTGAGTTATATGACAGGCTGGACACCAAGGAAGGAGAGAAGGACTTGTATCGAGTGGCGAGACAGAACTGGAAAGGATGTGCAGCAGATTAGGACGATTA
>VUQH01082251.1:0-13720 GCA_015106775.1 Etroplus canarensis | reverse complement strand
TGCTCACCTCTCGTGCTCGCAGCTATTCCTTGGTTTTTGTATCCCTCGTGTTCTGGCAAATAAATACCTTTTTTCACCTCAGTCGCCTCAGCGGTCCTGCATCTGGGTCTACACCACGCTCACAGCATGGAATACCATGACAATAGCTACTTATTGCTAATAATATGGTTTTACTAATAACTGACCAGATAAGCACATGATTTCAAAGTTCAGTCTTCTTCTTGCTACTCCTGTTAGGGGTCGCCACAGCGGATCATGTATTATGAATCAGCATTTGGATTTGGCAAAGATTTTACGCCAGATACCCTTCCTGATGCAACCCTCCCCATTTACCTGGGCTTGAGGAAGGCACTAGTAGTACACTTGCATGTGGCCCCTGTGGCTGGGTTGCTTAAAAGTTCATCAGTAAAACCACTAATATAGCTAGTGCTCCTTCTTGTAGATTTTTCCTGAGCTTCAACAGCTAATTTGAGAATATCATCCATGAACCAATGTGGGGCATGTACACTGCCACTCAAAAGTTTGGGATCGCTTAGAAATTCTTTTGTTTTCCATGGAAACACATATTAAAATTTGTCTGAATAGGAAATATAGAAAATGAACAGAACATTCTGATATTGTCGGGGTTAGAAATAATCATTTTAATGGGAATTTATGTGTTCTAAACTTTGCCTTCATCCGAAAAAAAACCCTTTTGCAGCAATTACAGCCTGCCATACCTTAGGCATTTCACCCCATGCTTCCTAGAGCATCTTCCATATGATGGATTGGCTTGATGGAGTCTTCCTCTGTGCCATATGATCAAGCTGCTCCCACAACAGCTCAATAGGGTTCAGATCTGGAGACTGTGCTGGCCACTCAATCACAGTCAGACTGCTTATTCTTTAAATATTGCTGACACATTTTGGAGGTGTGTTTTGGGTCATTCTGCTGTTGTAGGATGACATTGACCCCAATCAGATGCTGTCCACAGGGTATGGCATGGCATTGCAAAATCTTGTGATAGCTTTCTTTCCTTGTGGGCTCTTCCACTCTGTACAAATCTCCTATTTTACCACCTCCAAAGCACCCCCAGACCATCACACTGCCTCCACCATGCTTGACAGATGATATTAAACACTGTTCTTGTATCTTTTCATTTGTTCTGCATCTCGCAGATGTTCTTCTGTTTGATCTGAAGACCTCAAACTTGGACTCATCTGTCCACAACACTTTCTTCCAGTCTTCTAGTGTCCAGTGTCTGCGCTCTTTTGCCCATTTCAGTCTTGATAAGGCTTTTTCTTGGCAATTCTGCCATGAAGTCCAGCATCCTGAAGTTACCTCTTCACAGTTGATGCTGACACTGGTGTGTGACAGGTACCATTTAGTGCAGCTGCCAGCTGACGACCTGTGAGGCATCTTTGTCTTAAACTACACACTCTCAGATATTTTTCTTCTTGCACAGTTGTGCATCAGGACCTCCAACTCATTTTTCTGTCCTTGTTAGAGCCAGTTTGTGCTGCTCTCTGAAAAGAGTAGTTAACAGCATGGTAAGAGATTTTAAGTTTCAACACAATTTCTCTCATTGAATAGCCTTCATTTCTAAGCACAACAATAGACTGACAGGTCTCTGGAGAGAGTTCTTTCTTCGTAGCCATTTTGAGCCTGTAAATAAACAACTGCAGATGTTTCAGATACTAAACTAGCCTAAAAAATGCCATGCTCCCTTTTTTGCTCCCATATTAAGTACAACCATTTTCAGCTGTGCAACACAAAAGCCAAAAGGGTTTTCTAATAATCAATCAGCCTTATAAAATTATTAACTTGGATTAGCAGCCATACCCAGAGACCGATGCCGAGGACTGAAAGTTGCTGATAATAGGCCTCTATGCAAAAATGTAGAACACTCTTTAAAAATCATGTGATTAACTTTGTTTGTGAAATTGATAAAATTGCTTGTGAATTGCATGATTGCATGACACAATCTGCAGATAAAGACACTGAATAGGTTCAGAAACCCAGTGGACCTTTGAGCAGAGGATATTGTGGCTGCAGTGAAACTAAGTGTGAAAATCATATGGGTGTGGCACATGAAATGCGGTGGATTGGCTACCATCCAGGTGTAAAGTAGAACTGCTCTGTAGATTTAGACACACTAACATTAGTGTTCTTAAAATAAGTTGTTGCACTTTCACTCTGAGCTTTTCTTTATTTTTTATGGATTGCTAGGCATTAGTCACTCATGATACGCAATGCATAAATTGAAAATGACTAAAGAAATGCTGTTTATCATGTTATTTCTGCTCATTTTTTTCATCTAGATGATGAGAACTTCTCTGGAAAATATTTCCATTTGGTAAGAGGCAATTTGTGTTTTGTTTTTGTAAAAGTGACTCATGAAATAATAAATTAATCAGGTTACAGAAAGCATGTTGTCTAATCTGCCAGCTGGTTTCACACAGATCGATCCTGATGTAGATGAGGACCAAAGAAAGAACCCAGAGAGGAAGAAGTTAAAGCTAAAGGAAGTACACCTCACCAAGCTGCTCTCCACCAAGGCAAGAGGAACCAGTTACAACACCACACTTTGTTGTTATACAGACGCCAACACAGAACTGATACCAAAGTCTGTCTCCCACTTGGTTATTCTTATCACCAGCAGCAGTGTCAGTGATGTAAAATGCGATTTGATCTTCCCTTTTCTGACAAGAAATGGAGAATTGACATAGAAATGGTTCTTAAGAGAGATAGAGTGGTAACATTTTAGTGTCTTACCACAGGAAACTCAAACTAAATTTGAAACAGAAAACATTTCTTTTTGTTGTTAGGTAAACCAAAGATCCTGAGTTTGAAAGTCTTGAGACTTTAAGGAGAAATCATTTGAAAAACTGATCAATAAAGGAATAAAATGAACTTTTTTTAAAGTTCAGCATTCTGGACCTTGAGTTTGACAGAGATTTTGACTACATTTAGACCTCCTCACATGCAGTGCAGGATGCAAAGTGAGAGGGTTTTTCCTGTGCAGGCAAAACCATCATGTCCCGAAAGAGGTTTTAGCTAAAACGAGAAGGAAATCACCAGAATTGTAATAATATTTTAAGCCAGTTTTGTCATTTGAGGGTTAACTTACTCAAGCATAACACAGTGAATTTGTTCACTGGAGCTCCAAACTGGAGCAATCTGGTCTGTGCTTTATGCAAACCAGTCATGCTCATACCAAAGCTAATGTCATTACCATAGTTTATCTTTTACAAAAACTGCATTATGGAAAAGAGAAAAAGGACGAAAAGCTAAAAAAAGAAGAAAAAACGTATTACAAGGAGAAGTACCTCAGATAGAGTCTATACACTAATTTCAGTGCTTTACAGATATGTCTATTCATGCATATACATTTGCATGTGTCTGAAATGGAAACAAATGTTCCATAAAGAAAGCTCCTCTGGCTGCTGCTCCCTTGTATTTTCCCCACAGCAGATGAACATGCATAGGTCATTTGACAGAGAGTTGATGCTGGGTGCCTTTCGTGATACAACCTCCCATGGTGGGAGGGACATATGTCATCACCTGGACATGAACCAGGGCCTTTCACTTGAGAGCATGGTGGTTCAGTGGTTAGCACTGTTGCCTCACAGCAAGAGGGTCCTGGGTTCAAAACCCAGGCAAGGCCCTTCTGTGTGGAGTTTTCATGTTCTTCCCATGCTTGTGCAGTGTTTCTCCTGTCATTGAAAAACATGCTAGGGTAATGCTGCCCTTCAGCCCAGGACACTCTTGCAAAAGAGTTCACTTTCTGGTTAAATAAGGCAAAGGTGCACATTACAGAGGCACTTGCTCAATGAAGATCATTAACCTACCAATTTGCACAGAAAATAAACACTAGCTACTCCAAAAACATGATCTGGAGAGATTGTGATGGAAGCAATGCAAGTTACCTACATAATATTTATTCATGCTTCTTCTCCTTCTTTGGGCTGTTCCCGTTAGGGGTCGCAACAGCGGGTCATCTGCCTCTATCTCACCCTATCTCTTGAATCCTCTTCCCTCACACCAGCCTGCTGCATGTCCTTCTTCACTACAGCAATGAACCTTCTCTGTGGTCTTCCATTTCTACTCCTGCCTGGCAGCTCCATCTTTAACATCCTTTGTCTAATATATCCACTATCCCTTCTCTGGACGTGTCCAAACCATCTCAGCCTTGCTTCTCTGACTTTGTCTGGAAACTTCTCAACCTGCACTGTTTTGGTTATAAGTCTTTTAGTTTGTAAAAGAGGTTTTAAACCCTCTATAAAAATGAAAGGCAGAAATTGTTATATTGGGGAAAAACTCCCTTTGGCTTTAGCTGAAATATTTTTTTTTAATCTGGAGGATGACTGAAATGAAGCAAATAACAAAAATCTGGGGGAAAAATACAAGAACAATTTATATTTTTTTAAAACTACCCACAAAATCAGTAATATATAGGATGTATTTAAGAAAAGATGGTTTTTATGTGGTGGGAAAATATAAATACATTTTCTATGGAAAATTATCTTTGGTCGTGTAATTAGTAAAGATTTAATTGGTGATTGCTCAGCAAACATGGTTGAAACTACACTGTTGCCTACTGGGTGAAAATTAGTCTACAAAAACTAAAATGCAGAGACTCAGATGTTAACGTTGTTTCAACATAGTATAGAGGTTGGATCAGACCATCTCTTACATAGTAAGAAATGTAGATCAGATCATTGCAATAAAGGAATTAAATGCATTTTTCTTTCTTTCTTTAAATGACAACTAATCCTGTTAGTGTACGATTGTGAACAGACACAAGTGTTCTCCAGATACACAGACTACTCTTACAGTAGCCTGATTATGCACATCTATCTGCACATCATCATCTCATTTGTTGCATTGTGAACTTAATGCAACAGACTATTAGAATCATCACTTGTCCCTGATGTCATTATTATAAGCCTACGGATTCATCAAAGCAAGCAATAAAATAGCCCAGTATGGTTTGAAAAGCACTATCAAGGTGGAGGTCTTAACTTCAAGATACCTCCCTAGTGTTTGTGGTTTTTATTCTTATTCTTTCCATCAAGAATGTTTTTTTTTATTTGGCTTTATTCTAATCAAGAAAGAGAAAGTAGAAAGCAACAAACTTTCTCTTGCTAGAAAGTCTAACGACAATGTGGAGGCAAGGTTTAAAAACTACGTCTGTCCGACGTGTAGGCAACATCACAACATCGGTTCAACTTTCATTGTGGAACTATTTTTTCAACCGTGATTAGTCATTGACAAAAAACCTCTAGGGGACGTGTATATAAATGTTTGAGTATTTTAAAACTGACTACTGACTTTTCCAAGGGATAAGTTGCTCTCATGTACACTAATACGCTACAGCAAATTTGCAAACCACCACAATTTGAAGTATATACACGTACATGCATCATTTGTTATTGTGCCTCTGTTTTCCAGTTGTTTGTCCGTCCATTACAAATCTTGTTACAACTACATGAGTTGACTAGTTGGTTGGATCTTTACCAAAGTTGGTGTGATTAATGCCTATGATGGGTAGAACATCAGATACCATTTATGAAATTGAAGGGTCAAAGGTCAAGGTTAAACAGGGTCAGCGTTAAGGCAGAGGCATACCAGCATTCTAGGCATTTCATTGATTTTTTTTTTTTTTTAATTAGTATCATGAATTCTTTTGAGTACTGAATGTGTCAGAGACTGAAACTTGGACATTCTCATCCCTCTCATGACACTACACTGATTGATGGCCAGAATGTAGAAATAGCAGTCCTACAAATATCTGAGAAACCTATGAGATAAGAAACTGGCATTTGAGGGTAACAATAAAGAGGTTTACAAGAAAAGCCAGCGGCATCGCTCTAGTCTCAGTGAACTCTTCACATTGCAGGTTAATAAAACTCTTCAAGTTCCAAGTTGACATTATTTTTTCAGTCATTCAAGCTCAGACATAAAATGTACTCAGTAGGTTGGTTCCTGACAGCAACATAATAATCGTCATAGAGATTCTGCATGTTTCCATTGAGGTGACAAGCATAGAAGGGAACAGAATTCATCCTGACTGTTCTCATCCAATGCCCTTCTTTACACCCCATGGGATCTGTGTCATAAAATTACGAGGAAAAGGAGGGTTGATTTCATAAAGTTTCATTTCATTTGTTTTCTGTCTGTTTACTTAGTAAAAAGAACAAGCTGAGGCGAAATAACAGAGACCAGTTATTTAAATATGTGTTGTGAAGAAGCTGAGAATGATATCACATCCTTTCTCTCTTTCTAAGGTGGCGGTGCATTCATTTGTTGAGAACCTATTTAGGTCTATCTGGGGCATGTCACACGGCAGATCTCCATTTGCTGTCAAGTACTTCTTTGACTTCTTGGACACCCAGGGAGACAACATGAAGATCACTGACCCAGATGTCCTCCACATCTGGAAGACCAACAGGTGCATGAAAAGCAACTGGGTCATCAAAACCTGTGTGAACAGTGTGAAAAGCTGCAATATAAAAGTCAATGAGCATTAATCTTAAGTAAAGCTGATGGCTTTCTTTCTCTGTAACTGTCCTGCTGTCACCAGCTTGCCGCTGCGCTTCTGGGTTAACATCCTGAAGAATCCTCAGTTTGTTTTTGACATGGAGAAGACGCCACATTTGGACGGCTGCCTGTCTGTCATTGCTCAGGCCTTCATGGACTCTTTTTCTCTGAGTGAGCTCCAACTGGGAAAGGTAAAGTACAGCAACAATACAATATAAGGACAAAAGTAATGCATCTTACCTATTCATCGCTGAATTCAGGCGTTTCATCCAGTCCCTTAGTCCCATAAGTATATGGTATAAAACCAAGCAGCTATGCAGTCTGCCTTGAGAAACATTTTTGAAAGCATAGGTTGTTCTAAAGAGCTCATTGAATTTGAGCATTGATTAGTAATAGGATGCTACTGCTGCAATTCAGTTTAATGAAGTTCAGTTCAGTTCATTTCCATTTTGTTTCTGTAGTACCAATTCACAACAAAAGTCACATTACATCGCAAGGTAAACCCCTACAGTATTATGGAGAAAACCCCCCAACCAGACGTTCCCTTATGAGCAAGCATATGGTGAATGTGGGAAGGAAGAACTCCCTCTGAACAGGAACAGACTTCTGGCAGAACCAGGCTCAGGGAGGGGCCACCATCTGCCTCAAGTGTTTGGGGGTGAGGGAAGAAGAAGAGAGAAAGGAGAGAAAAGAGAGACACAGACTATGGGAGAGAGAAGACAAAATTTAATGACATGCAGCAGCAGCAAATAAACATATGGGGAGTGAAAAAGAAGTGGGTGAAGAAGAAATACCCAGCAAATCATAAGAAGCCCCCCAGCAGCCTAAACCTATTGCAGCATAACTACAAGCTTTATCAAAAAGGAGTTTTAAGCCAATCTTATATTATTATAGTTTTGTATTATGTAATTTTTTTAAATTTCGTTTTGAGTTTTTGTTTTGAATTGTTTAGTTTCAGTTAGTTTCCAGAGTGGGTTTGCTTGTTTCAGTTTAGTTTTTATTGTGTTAAAATGTTTAGTTTAGTTTTTATTAGTTTCAGTGTTAGTTTTAGTTTTCTTAATTATTATAATATGGATGGTATTTGTCGGGGGAAGATTTAAGATATTTAGATCAAACATTACAATACAAACACAACACTTTGTGAAGGTAGATGAGTTGCAACCATGGAGACATCCTGAGTCTCAATAAACAGATGCACCAAATCCTCATCAGACAGACTGACTGACCAAATTTAACCCAACTGATAAAGATATTTCCTGTATATTTTTATTTTTATTTTAGTACGTTTCCTAAGCCCACAATGTCGTTTTAGTTAGTTTAGATTTTCCCAAGTCTAGTTTTTATTTTTATTTCAGTTCACTAAAATTATTTTTCTCATGTAGTTTTAGTTTTTAGTTTAGTTTTAGTTAACTATAATAACCTTGGTAGAGAGGGTGTCTGTCTCCTGAATACAAACTGGGAGCTGGTTCCACAGGAGAGGGGCCTGATAGCTGAAGGCTCTGCCTCACATTTTACTTCTAAAACTTTAGGAACCACAAGTAGGTCTGCACTCTGAGAGAGAAGTACGCTATTGGGAAAATATGGTACAATGAGGTCTTTAAAATGGGATAGGGTCTGATTGTTCAAGATTTTGTACGTGAGTGGAGGGATTGTAAATTCAATTCTGGATTTAACAGGGAGCCAATGAAGAGAAGCCGAAATAAGGGAAATACGATCTCTCTTTCTAGTCCCTGTTAGTACTCTCACTGCAGCATTTTAGATCAACTGAAGGCTTTATAGGGAGCTTTTAGAACGGCCAGATGGTGATGAATTACAATAATCAAGCCTAGAAGCAATAAATGCAAAAACTAGTTTTTCAGCATCACGTTGAGACAGGATGTTTCTAATTTTGTCTATATTGCGGACCTGGAAAAAAGGCAGTTCTAGATAATTCTTTAATGTGAACATTGAAGGACTGCAAATGACTCCAAGATTCCTCACTGTGTCACTGAAGGCCAAAGTAATGCCATCCAGAGTAAATATCTGGTTAGAAAGTGTGTTTCTGAGGTTTTTAGGGCCAAATACAATAACCTCTGGTTTGCATTTGTAAAGGACAAGTCATTTCATGAAATTTCCTCCCTCCTAGGTGTTCAACAATAACTGCAAGTGTTATTATTGTAAAATGAAAGCATTTAGGAACCACAGCAACTCAGCCATGAAGCTGCAGACCACATAAAGTTGCAGAGTGGAGATGCAAGGTCCAACGCTCTGCTGACTCAATAACTGCAGAGTTCAAAACGTCCTCTGGCATTAACATCAGCACAAAATCTGTGCATCATAGCTTCAATGCATGTGTTTTTGTGGCTGAGCAGCTGCATGCAAGCCTTGTGTCACCAAGCACAATGCCAAGTTTTGGATGGAGTGGTGCCCCAGTGCACAAAGCAAGACTCATGGTATAATTGGATGAGTTTGGTGTGCAAGAACTTGACTAGAATGGAATGTCATAAAAGCTATAGGTGTAATGTGAAAATGACTCAGTAGTTTGTCCATATAGTGTATCTCATTTACTATTACTGAAAGAAGTGGCATTTTTCCTGTTTTTGCTAGAAGCAAACACAGGAGTTTTGCACCTTACAGTGCCAAATATCATGTATGATTACTACTGTGTTTCAGCATGCACCAACCAACAAACTCCTCTATGCCAAAGACATTCCCAAGTTTAAACAGGAAGTGAAGATGTACTACAAACAGATCAAAGACCAGTCGCCATTCACAGACGCTGAATTCAAGGAATTCCTGCGGGAAGAGTCAAAGGTACATCCATTTCAGCAATGATGTAAGATGATGGAGGGCTTCGGGAATCTCAGCATTGAACTAAAAATTGATTTCTTTTCAGAAACATGAAAACGAATTCAATGAACCTGCAGCCCTCAGGGAACTCTACAAATTCATAGAGCGATACTTCACAGAGGTCGGTTCTGTACTTTATCAGCTCACCTTCATGTTTTCCTTTTGCCTTCATGATATTGCTGAAGCATTTTAATACACTTAAGTTTAAAATAAGCTCTAAAGTGTATCAAGGGTTGGCATGTCTTTTTTAAATACAACTACAATTTCAAAAAGGTTGGGACGCCGTGTCAAATATGAATAAAAAACAACGCACTGATGTCATAAACCAATATTTTATTCCAAAGTAACATAGAAAACATAGTGAATGTTCAAAGTGAGCACATTGTTTTAAAAAATACTAGCTCATCTTGAATTTGATGGCAGTAACACATCTCAAAAGTTGTTACAGGGCAACAAAATGCTGAAAAAGTAAAAGGTTCTAAAAAGAACCAGCTGGAGGAACATGTTGCAACTAATTAATTTAACTAGCAAGAAGCCAGTTAACTTAATTAGCTTTTTTAATTAACTTTAATTAACTTTTTATACCCAATCAGATCTGATTGGGTATAAAAAGTTAAAGTTAATTAAATTATTAAAGTTAAAAGTTTAAAAAAAAAAAAAAGAGGCAGAGTCTCTCAGAAGTTGCTGTTGTGCAATGTCCAGGAATTCCAAAAAGATAATCTTAAAACATGCAGTAAAGAAAGCCATGTCAATGTTTTTCACACTGCCCTGCTCTGCAGGACCCTCACACGCAGGGAGGAGGAAGTGGTCTAGTGTCACTGTGTGCTGATTCTTTTACCCCTCATTGTCACCAACACACGCAAGAGATCTGTGTCAGGCATGAAAAATTTCATTGGAAATTTAAAGTGTGTGTATAGGGAAAACTGGTGTGCTTTATGTAAGTATCAAGTAAGCAGTGTTGTACTTACCAAACTAACAGAGAAGAAACAGAACTAGAATAATGAAGTATCAATTATTGCTTCAAACATGACTGAAATAAGCAAAATGCAGAGCAATTTCAGAATAATGTTCTTCAACATAAAATTGAAAAAGACATTGAATATTCCATCATGTACAGTACATAATATCATCAAAACATTCCAACAGTCAGGAGACATCTCTGTGCACAAGCAACGTGGCTGAAAACCAGTACTGGATGCTGGTGATCTTCAGGCCCTCAGGGAGCACTGCATTGCAAACGGGCATGATTCTGCCCTGGAAATGACTGCACGAGCTCAGGACAACTTCCAGACTTTACTGTCCATAAAAACAGTTGCCCATGCCGTCCACAAATGCAGGTTAAAGCTCTATCATGCAAAGAAGAAGCCATATGTGAACAGAATCTAGATAATGCTGCCGTCTTCTCTTGACCAAAGCTAATTTAAAAAGGACTGAGACAAAGTGAAAAACTGTTATGAGGTCAGATGAATCAAAATTTGAAAATCTTTTTGGAAATCGTGGATGCTACATCCTCCAGATAAAGAGCAAGAGGGACCATCCGGCTTGTTATCAGCTCTCAGTTCAAAAGCCTGCAACTCTGATGGTATGGAGGTGCATTAGAGCCTGTGGTACTGGCCACTTGAAATCTGGAAAGGCACCATCAATACTGAAAGGTATTATACAGGTTTC
Organism: Etroplus canarensis; assembly: GCA_015106775.1. Lineage (NCBI taxonomy): Eukaryota > Metazoa > Chordata > Actinopteri > Cichliformes > Cichlidae > Etroplus > Etroplus canarensis. The sequence continues at coordinate 2,701 of VUQH01082251.1, read as the reverse complement.
AGAGCAATATATACTCCTCTCCAGATCATGTCTTTTCTCAGGGAAGGCCTTGCATATTTCAACGAGACAATGCTAAACCACATACTGCAGCTATTACAAGAGCATGGCCTCGTAATAGAAGAGTCCTGGTGCTGAACTGGCCTGCCTGTAGTCCAGACCTTTCACCAACTGAAAAGCATTTGGCGCATCATGAAATGCAAAACGCCCTAATAAAGATCCAGGACTGTACAGCAGTTGGAATCCTATATCAGAAAAAAGTGGGACAAAATTCCTCTCCCAAACATCCAGCAGCTAGTCTTCACAGTTCCCAGATGTTTATGGACTGTTGTTAAAAGAAGAGAGAATGCTACACAGTGGTAAACATGGCCTTGTCCCAACTTTTTTTTAGATAAATTTCAGCAATCGGATTCAAGATGAGCTAGTATTTTTCATCAAATGGTACAATATCTCACTTTCAACATTTAATGTTTTCTGTTCTTTTGTGAGTGAAATATTTGTTTATGAGAACTGCAAATCATTGCATTGAGTTATTTAGATTTTACGCAGAGCCCCAACCTTTTTGGAATTGGGGTCGTATGTTTTCATCGCAGTTGAAGCATTCAAGCTTTCCTTCCTCTGTGTGTTCATGTTAACATCCTTCATAATGCAGCTGTAGATGACAAACTGAAAAGAGTGACTCATGTCAGTTTTGATATTGAGATTTTGGTTTTTTTCTAAAAAAAAAAAAGAAACCTAGTCTGAATTTGGAGGAAACACAGCCCAAAGGAGTTTTTCTTTGTTTAATCACCAGGTCTGAATCATGTATAGATGACAACAAATCAGCTGGTGCATACAGATATAGATATAGATCTCCAGATAGGCAGAAAAGAGACGACTTTAATCTTATTTAAACAGCTGAAATCAAAAGAAAAAGGTGAGGTTAAAATATACAATACATGTTCTGCTAGTTTCTGTTCTATAAAAAATGCATCCAATCATCCCTAACCGATATCATATTTGCTTTCCCCTTGAACTAAGATAAGATACTGACAACGGTAAGTGCACTGAACCCAGTGTCACATGAGACAGAGCGTGTAGAGGAAATGAGTTCAAACCCTCTGACTTCATCAGGCTGTTTCCTGTTCTCGGAGGCAGAGCTGCACGGCTTTAAAACATCAGTGCCATTCTTTTTTTTTAAACTCTGCTGTTCACTTGTTTTTAATAGACTCCGTGCAGTTCCATGAAAAACTAAGTACACATTTACTTATTCCATAGGAATCAAGAGGGTAAGTAGCAGCGAGGTGCTGCTAATCCAGTCCACTTAATAAATTACTCATCATCTAGACTGGTCACCTCTATAAAAGCATACGTTATGGCATGAGCTGGCCTTGAGCATTCAAGTTAGCGTCAATACCACAATCTCCAAGGTCAGAGCACCAATAAAGGTCAGACCATGCAATGCTCAGTGAAACTGCAAAAAACACAACAGCTAAACCTCAGACTCTGCAGGCCTCGGTTAGTGTGTTAAATGTACGGGTTGTTTGGAAAGGTTACCAGGATAAAGACTATTCTCTTTGAAAAAAATAACATGGCAGTTCAGCTGAAGTTTGCAAAGTTGCATCTGAACTAAACACATCAGCCCAAACACCTCATACCAACTGTCAAGCACCGTGGTGGTGGTGGGGTCATGATTTGGGCTTGTTTTGCAGCCATAGGACCTTTAATAGACCATGAACACCTCTGTATACTAAAGTATTCTAGAGCTAAATGTGAGGCAATCTGTTTGATAGCTAAAGCTTGGCCAATATTGTCATACAACAGGAAAACGATCCTAATCACACCAGCAGATCTACAACAGAATGGGTGAAAATGAAAAGAATTAAGGTGTTGCAATGGCCCAGTAAAGTCCAGACTTCAACCAGATTGAAATATTGCGGTGGGACCTTAAGACAGCTGTGCATAAATGAACTCCAGCAAACCTAACAAACTGAAGCACGTTTTAAAACCAAATCCGTCAAAATTCCTCCCTCTTTACTTCAAGTTATTGCAACTAGCTGTGGTTCGGTAAACTACTGTCTCATAGGGTGTACTTAGGTTTTTATAGGAGGAAAGACGTATCTGGAATGAATCTAACATTACCCTAAAATGTATTAAAGTGGCCTCTTTTCTACCTTTTATGCAGATCACAGAGAAGCTAGATGAGAATGGAGTCCCTGCTGAGGTGAAGGAGCAGCTACAGCATGTAAAAAACTCATTTGATGGGCTGAAAACCTGTTCCTGGAATTGAGCTCTCCGGCCTTTCTCTAATTTGAACAATAAACAACAAGAGATGGAGCCTCAGAGAAAGCCGCCAAGAGGAGCACCTGTGCTCCTAACATGAGTCTCAGAAGTGAGGTACTGCTCTGTTTTAGAGATGCTCGCTCACGTCATGTGAGAAGTCAGGAGGTTTGGTTTTTGGTCCTGCGGTCAGAAAACTTCAAAAGGAAATTCAAGCGTGCTGTGAACTTTATTTAAATAGCTCTTAGAAGATGCAATAGCAAGACATGTCAGCAGGAAGCAGCTTCTTTAAGAAACTATTTCACTAAAAGCATTTATGTCTGATGGACCTTTATTCTGTAAAAGTTCTGTGGAAAAACAACCACACTCCTTTAAAGCAATCAGCTTTGTTGCCAAAGTAAACTTCTGAACCTTAAAACACTCAGACATGTCAGACACAAATGTG
>VUQH01082250.1:0-11919 GCA_015106775.1 Etroplus canarensis | reverse complement strand
GATGGTCCCTCTGTAAAACAAAGTCAGGATGGGGGGAGGGAGATGGGCTTTCCTCAGCCTCCTCAGGAAGTAGAGGCGCTGCTGGGCTTTCCTGGTGATTGAGCTGGTGTTGAGTGACCAGGTGAGGTTCTCTGCCAGAAAAACACCAAGGAATTTGGTGCTCTGGACGATCTCCACAGAGGATCCCTCGATGAACAATGGGGAATGGTCACTCTGTGCTCTCCTGAAGTCAACAACCATCTCTTTAGTCTTGCCAACGTTCAGAGACAGGTTGTTGGCTCTGCACCAGGCTGTTAGCCGCTGCACCTCCTCTCTGTAAGCTGACTCATCGTTCTTGCTGATGAGACCCACCACGGTCATGTCATCATTATGATGTGGTTTGAGTTGTGCATTGCTGCACAGTCATGAGTACCCACATGCATTAGAAGGTAAAAGAAGATTTCGAGCTTTGTTAAAGTAGTCGATGTCGATGTTGATGACGCTGATGTAAAATACTCTGTTAGAAGTAAAATGCTGACAACATAGCCAAGTACCAAGTATACTGTGTTATTTCATTCCGATGTATGTAGGGTGACAGATTACTGCTATAAGGAGTTGGTCTGAAAGCTTAAAAAAGCAAATAGTTGCTTGATAGTCTTCTTGCCCTTATGTATTTCTTCTTTCTATTCCAATTGCTAGTAAAACTGTTATCTTTAATTCATCTGCGGTTCTTTCTGGTAATCACTGAGTTTCAGTACGGATGTGTCCTTACATCAGCACATCCCTTTTCTTGTGAGTCTCTGATGTACTCTGACACTTGATGTCGTCAGTCTCCCCTGTATTGTCATGTCTGGCTCTGTAGCATGTAGGTGCGAACCCAAATGCTAGACTCGAAGGAAGCTGGAATACATTTTAAAGGCTTTTATTGCCAAAACAACAACTTAAATACAGTCCACGGAGAAGGGAGGCGTGGAGGCAGAATCCAAAACACACACACAGGCACGGTCCGTCACTCAGGGAGACTGAGGCGGAAATAACGATGAGGACGCGACAACCGGCAGACAATGACGAGGGAATAAATACACACACGGGAGGACCAATAGACCAAGAGGGAGTGGTGCACAGCTGCAAACAATCACACAAACAGGAAGGAAAACATAGGCAGGGGCACCAGACAGGACGGGTTTCACAATAAAACAGGAAATGACACGGACAGAGAGGCACACAGACACAGGTCATGACAGGTATAATATTGAATAAATATAATAAAATTAAAGAAAAAATAAGTAAAAATATATAGAAGCAAAAATAAATAATATAATTTTGGGAAAAGTCAGGATATTTTCCACAATATATATAAAAACAAAAATCTATGCTATGTTTGTTCATGTGAATCTTTATTTAAATGACAAAAATAAAAGTAAAATATGTTGAACAGTTATACTGACCAACTTAATTGTATTCTTACACAAATATATACACAAATAATGTAAAATACTTTAAAAATAATAACTGTGTCCCCTGTAGCGTAGTGGTTTACGCATTGGCCTTCCAGGCAAAAGATCCCTGGTTTGATTCCAGGTGGGGACACAAGCCCCTCTCACCATGGAGAAATGTGTCATTAACAGCATCTGGCGTAAAACCTCTGCCAAATTACCAATGCGGCTTAATCCGCTGTGGCGACCCCTTAATGGAGATTACAAGGGAACAGCTGAAAGGTACACAGTTTAAAAATAATAACTCATTTAAATTACAATTTGATGCCTGATTAAACAAAAATTGGGACAGAGGCATGTTTACCATTGTGTTACATCACCTTTATTATTAATAACACTTTATAATCATTTTTGAATTGAGTATAGTAACTGTTGTAGTTTTGCAATTGGAAATGAAATTTTGTCCATTCTTACTTGAAATGGCACTTTAGCTGCTCAGCAGTCTGTGGGCCATTATCTGATTTTTCTCTTGGTGATGCACCATACAGAGAGATCTGAACTGGTGGCTGGCCAGTCAAGCGCACGCACACACTGTGTCTGCAAAGCCACATTGTTATAGTCTTTTTAGAATATAGTTTGGCATTGTTCTGCTGAAATAAGCATGGACGTCCCAGGAAAAGGCGTCACCTTGTGACAGCATATGTCTCTCTAAAATCCTAGCATACACCTGAGAGTCAATGCTACCTTTACATACGTGCATCTCAACCACTCAGCAACTCCCTGGAAAATCTGGATGGTCATTTTCATCATTGACACAGAGAACTCTACCCCATTTTTTCTGAAAAGGAGCTGAAATATGGACTCAACTGACCACACCATTCTGTAGTCTTTTTGTCCATCAGAGATGAGCTCATGCCCAAAGAACTGGTGTGGTGTTTCTGCACAGAGTTAATGTATGGCTTCCTCCTTGTGTAATGTATTTTAAATTTAGATTTCTGAATGCAGCAAAGGACTGCACTAAGTGGCAATAGTCTTCCGAAGTACTCCAAGCCCAAGTGGTTATAGTTGTGACAGTAATATGATGGTTTCTTAGGGCCTGAGGGCTTGAAGATCACATGCATTCAACAGCACTGAGATGTCTCCAAATTCTCTGAATCTTGTCCCAATATTATACACTGTAGTTGTTGAAAGACATTGCGGTGGGAAACACAAGAAACTTTAGATATTACTAAAAGTTCTGTCATAAATTTTGGCACAAAGGGGTAAGCCACAACCTATCCTTGCTTGCAAAGACTGAGCCCTAGATTGATGCTACTTTTATATGTAATTACGAGGGGTGGAATCTTCCACACCAGTGTTGCTTAAATATTCTGTGCACTTTTCAAACTTATTTTAACTCCGCCCCAACTTTTATTAAGTGTGTTGCAGCCATCAAATTCTAAATTTGTGTGTATTTACAAAATACAGTTAAGTTGGCCATTAAAACAACTGAAAATCTTTTGTTGTACTTTTGTCAGTTAAATAAAGGTTCCTGTGAAATAATATATCACAGTTTTCTTTGTACTTTGAAAAGTATCTCAACTTTTACATAATTTTTTATCTTTGCTTTATTGGTGAGCTTGCTGTCAGCTACAAAAAACAGTAAAAGTGCCTGTTATTTAGTGTTGACTTTTAAATAGTAGACATTTAAAAAGGTGGGGAAACAAGGGATGAAAATACTGTCCAGTCCTGCATAAAGTGGGACAAATAGTGAAGCTAGACGTATGTAAAGCGCATTTCACTGTTTTAGCTAGACAAGTTGTAGCAGGTTTTCTTGTTTATGTGTCATCAGTGATTCCAATAAGATGAGCTAAATGTAAGCAGTTATGAGAAAACCAAAGTTCACATTTGCACAATGTATGGCTTTTGTTTATTTGTTTTTTATGTTTTGTCAGATAAAGTTGTTTTCATTTTCCATATTATCTGTGATTTTGAGCACAAAATTACAAATAGAGGGATGACAAAGGAAAAAACAAACTTGAGCCTTTGACTTCTACAATGAGGGCATCAGTGGTTCTTAAATACTGTAAGAGGTCATTTTGCTGACATGGTTTGGTTCCACTTCTGCAAGCAATACAAAGTTACCTTATTAAAGTCCTTTATATTGGTTTTCCTTTAACTTGTCAGTCTGAGGCTTTATGTTATTTAATACTGAACCTTGTGAAAAAATAATGTCTTCCCTTACACTGCTTTCTAGCTATGTTTGAAATATTTAATCTATTTAACTCGGGTATTTGTCTACATAGGCTATGTTCACACTGCAGTCAAAAGTGGCCCAAATCTGACTTTTTGCTCATATATGGCCCATATGTGATTTTTTAATAATAGTCCTAACAGCACCAATCTGATTTTTTCAAATAGGATTCAGGCCACTTTCATATGTGGTCCTAAATTAAATATGTATCCAATGTTTTTCAAAGCAATCGCAATCTGAATACTCATATTGCAGTTCATCCGACTTTTACTTCATTGAAGTAAGACAGATGTCACAATTCTGTGCCAGAGGAGGCAAGATGCGGCAAGATCACAAGTAAACCATGGATGAAACAAGCATGTCAGACACTGTTGAGAGAGCTAGCCAGTGGAAAGAATGTGAGGTTTTACACACATGCTGGTATGTATAGCATCCATATTTATTTAACTTTATTTAAATGACTTACTTAAACACAGCATGCTGCATGTGATGTCATGTCATCTTCTGCACATTCACATCACTTAAGGGCCGCAGACTGTTCACACTGTAGTCTGATGGCGGTAGCATTTTATTTATAGTGTGAACATGTCGTGATCCTGTGTTTTTTGTTGTCTAGTTTGTATTTTTAGGGTTGTGAGTTTCTGTTCTGTTATTTTGACTCTAGACCCTCTTTTGTGCCTTCTGTTGCCTTTTTATTAGAGCCTTAGTTTTGTAAGTTGAAGGTTTAGGTCATTTTAGTTCTCCTTTTATTCTCCTCCTGGTTCTGGCTGTGTGTGATCATGTTTGTTGTCTGTTCTGTCTTCTGTGTGTTTAGTCTGAGTCTCTGTCTCCTGCCCTGTCTGTGTTCGTGTCCTTGTCAAGTTCATTTTTGTGTTATGCAGTCCTGTCCTTGTTGCTGTTTTCCTTTGAAAACTGTCCAGTCTTGTGTATTGTGTTCAGTTTTGCTTCCTGCCCCTGATTGTCATCACCTGTGCTCCTCACCCTCCTGTCTCTTGTTAGTCATTAGTCTGTATGTATTTATTCCTCTGTCTCCGTCTGCTCTGTGCTGCGTTGTTGATGTTGTCAGATGTGTTTCTGCCTGTGTGTGAGTTTTTGTTCCTGAGCCTGGCTTCAACTTTGGGACTTTGTACCTCATGTGAGTTTTGGCTAAATAAAGCCCTTTGTGTTAATCCTGTCTGTCTCGAAGTCCTGCACTCGGGTCCTCTCCACACTCTCACATGGAAAACATGATGGAACAACACAACATAATCAGACCTCAGCAAAAAATCAAAATTGAGCATTAAGACCTGCAATGTGAATGTAGCCTTTGATGATCAGTTTGCATATCAATATTTCTCCCCTTTTGTTCCTCTGTTGTAGTCTCTGAAGGAAGTGAAGGAGAGAGTAGAAGGAGGGTATCGTATGGAGGCTCCAGAGGACTGTCCGCCAAGTGTTTACTCCCTAATGAGGCTGTGCTGGGAGCAGGAGCCTCGCAAACGACCTGGCTTTCCCAAGCTCAGGGATAAACTTGAGCGAGAGATGGGTAAACTCAACCCATGTCTTGATGGGATCAGCTCTGGATCTGGATGTTGATTTCAAATATTTAACTTACAGGGCAGGAAGCAGAGTGCTAGTTTTTAATCTGTTAATACACGGGTTAACCCCTTCTGCTGTGAAGGCACAAGACTTCCCTGTGGGAAAAGATGATGAACTCTGACGTAATATGTGAGAAAATGATTGGAGTTGTGATCAAACTTCACTTTATGGGTCTCTATGGATTAACGTATCTGAAAAACTATTTGATAGCTTGTCATTAAGACTTATACAAACCTCCACAGAGGACGGATCAGTGACTAAAGTGATCCTTGACTACACCTATAGCCTCAACAGAATTACACAACAATTCACAACTGTCGGGTGGATTACAGTGAAATTAAACAGACATTTATGTTCCTCTTAATATGGACTGCAATAACCCCTAAAGCAACACTATGTAACTTTTGCTAAGCAGTTGCAATAGCAGCCTCTGTGACCACAACTGCTGTCTACAGGATTATGGTGTATTACTTTCCTTTCAGTTTCAGCAAAAAAGGGTACTGAAGGGGGAATGGGAAAGGGAAATTACTCTTGTTTTGATCTAGGTCACCTAAAAAAATCTAATTTACCAGCTTATTTAGTGGAAGTCACCATAAAGACACCATAAAATGACTAAAGAACCAGTTTTTTGTTAAGTCATGATCTGTGTTTCTCATTCTCCACTATGAGTCACTCTTTTAGCTATGTCTTGTCTCACCACTCATTCCTTTGAAGTTCTTTCGGGGATGTTTACATTTAATCCACATTAAACATCTCCCATTTACCAAGGTAAACAGGGGTAGTAGCTTTCAAGTCACACGTCTGAGTAGGCAAGCAGATGAAAAAACACAACTTGTTTATGCATCGAAGTGACCATGACTCTATAGTTCCTGCAAAGTCAGGTCATTATACTGACTCGTCCAGCAGCCAGAAGGCCACCTTGGTGTCTGTCATGCAGAATTTGGGGTTTATTATTATGGTAGCAAGCAAAGAGAGGTTTTAAAGGTAAGAACAAACAAATTATACTGTTAGTATCTGTAAGTAAAGAGTTTGCCTGAAGTATTTTAAATAAAAGGAGAGAAATTTTTTTTTTTTTTTTTAATTGATGAACAACATCAGAAAAAAAAAGAGAAACTGTTTTTCCTCTTCTTACATTCTTAATTGCACATTATTTTGAGGTGCAAACTGTGACACTTCAGTTATGTTTAAAGGTGGAAAGACCTTTCAATGGAAACTGCTTTAGTGTTTCATTTCCGATCAGGAAAGGTTTGGGGAGTCATGCCCAGGCTGTCGCAATTGGCATGTGGATTGTAGCATGGAGAACCCAAATGCAGACACATGAAAACAAGGAATGAACTGAAAATGAGCCTTTGATGGCTGATGCAAATAGGAACACACAAATAAAATTCAAAAGAGTACACAAAACAGCAATCCCAAACCAGTGCACAGATCACTATTCCAAAGAAATGAACAGCATATGCATGGGGAAGCATTCACAGATGTCTCAACAAGAACAAAAGGAAACACAGCAGTCATGACTGATTACAAATAAGAAACAGGGGCGAGAGGAACACAAGTGAACAGAATCAGGGCAAGACAGACAGGCAGCAAAAGTGACATAGGACACAAAGAAACTCCTTTAAAGTACAACAGGAAGTAACTAAGAAAGCCATGAATACTAACACAAAAATGTATGAGACATGGAAAGAAAGGGAACCAAAGCATAAACACAGTATGAAACAGAGGAAGGGATCACGGTAACATGGGGGGGGCAGACATGAACACAAGAAAGACAAAACTAAAACTCATCAATTACAATTGTAATGCAAGAACTAAGACTCACATAAGACTAATAGTAACTAATAAGAAATCAAAATGGGAAATCAATACTTCTCAGATATATAAGCTAAGGCTCAAAAACAAGAATCCAGGACAAAATAAACAGGAGCAACCCAGGGTCCAAAACCCAGGGAGCATGACACTGGCCTTAAGGACAAAATTAACAAATTGTTAAAGGATGATATATACTCTTAGGTTTTTACTTATGTCCTGAAAAGCTCAAACTAACAGGAAAAATACATTTAAGAACTTTTTAAAATTTTGTTGTTTTTATTAATTTTTGGTAATACAGCCCACACACTTAACTTGTAATTACAGTGTAAGAAGGGGAAACTTAGTTTGTTCTTTCCTCTAAAGGTCACATTTAATCATGCCCTTGTGGCTGAGACCAGAATTTTGAAGGAAGAATATATTTTGTTTTTTGTTTTTTTCTAATAGGATTTTTTGATAGCAACAAAAATACTGTGTACAGCACTATTCTTATTCTTAAATGGTATTGTAAAGCCTTATTATGAGCAGCAGTGGAGCGCCAGTTTGTTTCTGAATTCTAAATAACATGAATGTGGTATTATCACAGTTTATGTTTTACAGTTATTTCTGTTTTTGTCAGGGGGAAAGAAAGAAAGAGAGTGAAACAGGGTTAACGCATTATTTTGTATCTGTCTGGTTGAGAGTTAGAGGATTTTTGACAGCTTATTTGCTGCAGAGAGTCAGCATGCTACTGGTTAACTTTCTTAAAACAAAATATTGTTCTGATATTAACTCCAGAGCTTAATGCTGTTCTTGGAAATTTGTCTTTATTTTTTAAAAGCAAGCCTAAAGCTATTTTTTTGTGGCTTTGAAATGCAAAGGCCACTGGTGAGAATACATGGGGCGGACTTTGATTCAATTCATTTAAATGTTATTCTTTTGTAAAACTACATCTGAGGGAGAATGTATAACTACTTTCTCCTCCCTGGATGTTGGGATTTTGAGATTACAGGAGTGACTTGTTATCCACCATGCTCTTGGGATCTCTTGTTTGTTTTGTTTTGTTTTTTATTTTTGGGGGGGTTGGATTTACAGAATATTTTGTGCTTTATGAAACATGGGAAAGGCATTTTGGATGCTTATTTCACATACTCTATTTATTACAATGCGCATAAGATATATTTTGCACCATGTGACAATCAGCTGTTTTTAATGGAAAAAAAATCTTGGCATTACTAAAACAAATCTTACACCAAAATGAAGCATCTTTTATGGATTGTTTTCATGTCACAAGACCAAATTAAAGATGTCGTTTGATTTAAGTCTTGGTAAGCCTGGTATTTGTCAGTGTCCCAAGAGATGAACCACAAATTGAGGCTTGATCCTTAGTCTCTTGTTATCCTGTAGTAAGTTCTATGCGATTTGTTCAATCTGGTCTGTGATTTTCTGAAGCTATCTAACAGGATGAACAGCAATTTTCTATGTAAGGATTTATGAAGGAACCAAATGTTACAAAAAGAAAAAATAATGAAAATTTGCTTCCTTTGCTGACGATGACTTAAACATTAATCAGTGAAGGTTTTTACAGATTGTTTTCTACTCTTGTGTTTGTGTTTGGGGCTTTCATCCTACTACCCATATGTCAGTAAGTGAGCTGAGTCTTTTTTCTCAGAGAAACTAATGCTTTCCTAGGTGTGGTTTCTACTAATGCTTAGCCAAGAGCTAATCTGCTGAAGCAGCATTTATGGACAATTAGCTCTCAGCTGTTGCTTTCAGCTGTGCCAGGATAACCATGACAGGTGTACAATTCGATGTCCACTGGTATGACAGTAACACATTTTTGTTGACTTAAATCTGTGCTCGTGCAAATCACTGAGAGTTTTAAGCACTGACTTCTGGTTTTATTTTAGAGTAAAGTCATGTGAAAAAGAATACACCCTCTTTCATTTCTAAGGTTTTACTTGTCAAAACATAGTAAAACAATCATCTGGTGCTTAACGGGTCTTAAAATTAGGTAAATACAACCTCAGATGAACAACAACACATGACATATTTCACTGTGTCATTACGTAATTAACAAAAGCTAAGTCAAAATGTGGGAGCAGTGTGTGAAAGATTACATACACCCCATGATTCAGGGGCTTGTAAAACCACCTTAGGTTGCAATAACTTAAAGAAATCATTTTCTGTATGACTCATAAATGTAGAGAAATTTTGGCCCACTTATCTTTGCAGCGTTGCTTGAGTTAATTGAGGGTTTGCAACCATTTCTTTATGCTCTCTTATGGTCCTGCCACAGCATTTTAGTAAGGTTAAGGTCTGGACTGGGCCATGGCAAAACCTTAATTATTTTCATTTTCAGCCACTCTGTTGTACATTTACTGCTGTGCTTGGGATCATTGTGTCACGGTGTGGTAAGCAGACCCAAAAGCAGACAAACGCGGGAATTGTGCAAAAGCAGGATTTAATGAAGAACAAGGCTTCAAACAGTCAGTGGTCAGAGAATATGCAAATTCAATCTCTAATTCTAGTGTGGAGTTTGTGCTCCAAATTTCGTGGTTTCACAGGTGAGTATCCTTCTCAGTGACAGTCCAGTGATGCAGTGAAGATGAGTGCATGGATTCCAAAGAGAGTGGGTCAGGCATTTATCTAGAATTCCACGTGAGAGCTTAGCTTGGACACCTTTGGTGTGACTTGGCTAGCGCTGTGACTCTAGAGGGGCAGCAGAGAACAGCAGGTAAGTAAACTATACATGGCTTCACAAGGAACATAACATGAGAGGACCTAGCCTACTTACAAGGTTTGTACCAGCAAAGTGTAGGTGGGACTGCTCAGTCTACAGTAAGTAGTGTAGTAAACGACTGATGAGGCCCAGCTGTGCCATCATACTCCGCCCAGACCACACCTGCACCTGAAACTAAACACAATGATTAACCCCAGACCCAACTCGGAGAGAGAAAGAGGAAGAAAAAAATCAGCAGAATAAGATCTGGAGGACAGGGAGCCCTGACACATTGTCCTGTTGACCCAATTTCAGCAAGCTTTAACGGTCAGACAGATGACCTCACATCCGAGATGCAAACACAGCTAGTGGTTAACTCAAAGACTGCAGGAGCCCAGGTCCCTGTGGCTGAAAAACGGGCCAAAATTATCACCTCTCCACCACAGTGCTACACAGTTGGTATGAGGAGTTTGAACTGATATGGTTTTAAGCATGTTGCTGCTTTGGTCTTGTCTGTCCAAAGAAAATTGTTCCAGAATTCTTGTGGTTTGTTCAGCTTCAACTTTGCATATCGAAGCTGTGCTGCCATGTTCTTTATAGAGAGAAGAGGCTTTCTTCTGGCAACCCTTTCAAATAAGCCATACTTGTTTAGTGCTCTTATCAACTTTAACATGAACTTTAACATTTAAAATGCTAAAATCTCAATGTTAAATTATATATATATATATATATATTTTTTATTGTGCTCCTCCCAAAAAAAATGTCACCTGCTGGAATCAACCCACTGCACTCACTGTGATGAAATGTTTTGAAAGGGTAGTCATGACCCACATCAAAAAGACCATCCCTGCCACCTTGGATTCTTTGCACTTTGCATATAGACAGAACCAGTCCACTGATGATGCTGTCAGTGCTGCCATCCATACAGCCCTTACAGACTTAGAAGGCAGGAACACATATGTGAGAATGCTGTTTATTGACTTCCGCTCATAATTCAATAATGTCATCCAACACAGACTCTCTGAGAAGCTGCTTACACTCGGACTGACACCCTCCCTCTGTAACTGTATAATGAGCTTCCAGTCAAACAGATCCCAGTCAGTCAGAGTTGAAAACTGAACATCAGGCGTCAGAACTGTAAGCACAGGGACCCCCCCAGAGATGTGTGCTGTGTCCACTGCTGTACACCCACTTCCAGACCAGTACCAGCATTATAAATTTCGTAGATGACACCACCTTCTTCGGGTTGATCACTGATGGGGAGGAGACAGAAGAGGAATGACAGGGCTGGTGACCTGGTGTCAGGATAATAATCTCTCCTTGAGGAGATGATTCTGATCCAAGGAGGAGAAAGCAACAACACACCCGAATATACATTGAAGAGAGAGAGGTAGAGAGGGTTCAAACCTTTAAATTCCTCGGCACCCACATCAGTGAGCATCTCACCTGGTCTCATAACACCCACTAGCTTCGTAGAGAGCACAAAAGACTGTACTCTCTAAGAAGGCTGAGGAAATTGGGCATCCTCAGTAACTTCACCTCTACCTCAGTCACAGTGCTGTATGGAAGCTGCACTGCTCAGGACAGGAAGGCTGTCCAGGATGTGATAAAAACTACGCAGAGAATCTCAGAAGCAGCCTTACCATCACTACAGGGCATTTATACCACCAGGGTCATCAGGAGGGCCCACAACTTCATCAAGGAGCGTATATACCTGCAACACAGAATTTTCATACTTCTGCCCTCAAAGAGGCATGACAGGAGTCTGAAATCAAGAATAAATAGACTCTCGAAGAGCTTCTACCCACAGGTCATCAAACTCCTGAACAGGACAATAAGCACTGACCGTCTCTCACTCCATCATCCCTCTTGACTGTTACTAGCTGGTATTGCACTAATCTGTACAGATCTGTTTTGTAAAGTTGCACAAGGTACAATATAATGTTTTGTTAATGTTAAGGTCTTTGTAGCTCATTTCTTGTGTGCATATTATATTACTTGTACTTTTAATCTTTAATGATTTCATTTTTAGATTTTTTTTAAAACTTAACTAGAAATATCTTGATGTATGCTCAATCATCCAGGCAAGTAATACTTCAAAAATTGATTCTGTTCATCTGGACACAAAGTTTTCCGTAGGAGAAACGTGACATAGTTTTTTAGGCTCGCCACTTTGTTTGTCCTGC
>VUQH01082249.1:0-27681 GCA_015106775.1 Etroplus canarensis | reverse complement strand
CAACAGAAGACTGGATAAACATTGCCTGGTCTGATGAGTCTCAGTTTCTGCGGTGACATTCAGATGGTAGGGTCAGAATTTGGTGTAAACATGTGAGCATGTTACGGTGTGGGGGATATTTTCTTGGCATACTTTGGGCCCCTTAGTACCAACTGAGCGTCATAGCCACCTGAGTACTGAATTGTTGCTGACCATGTCCATCCCTTTATATATAGCATAGAAATATAATAAACTTCACCTTTACATAACCTCCACAGTTTGTTCTGTTTTTATTGGACGTGAACACTTCAGACTACCGTGTCCTACGCAAACAGTGCGCGGGTCGTGCACAGGGTGTATCCATCTTCTGATGGCTGCCTCCCGCTGGATAACGTGCCACGTCAAAAAACTCATATAATCTTAGAGTGATTTCTTGAACATGACTATGAGTTCACTGTACTCACATGTCCTCTACAGTCACCAGATGGATGCGCATCCATAAAATCTGCAGCAACCGTGTGATGCTGTCATGTCAATATGTACCTTGTTTACAGCACCTCGCTGAATCTGTGCTATGAAAAATTAAGGTAGTTCTGAGGGCGAAAGTGCAGCCTCAATGGGGCTTCTGGTGTAGACAAACAATATCTGGGGACTTCAATTTCTCTTCACCAGTTGTCTATGAAAGGACACATGTTTAAAAAAGCTATTAAAAACTAAATTTGCATCAATGTATTTAAGACAATATTGCCCCTCTTTTGCTCTCAGTACGGGCTGCTTCTTTCCATGCAACCAATTTCTACTCAGTTTAATCAAAAGCACTCAGCTCAAGCTGACTACCAAGCTTTTTTTAAAAAAAAACAAAAAAAACAGGAAGTGAACTCTTGAGGTTAAAAATCTCTTTTGTAGGAGTTACCTGGGCTGAGAAAAGCAGAGTAAACCTACCGTGTTTTTTGTTGGTGGGAGAAACCTATGCAAACATGGGAAGAATGTGCAATCTCCACCCAGAAGGACCCGACCTGGGTTTGAACCCAGGACCCCCTTGCTGCGAGGCCACAGTGCTAACCACTGAACAAACCGTACTGCCACTGGTATCAAAAATTTCTGGCACCAAAACTCTCATCTCTTACTTCCAAATTTTACATATTCAGGCAGCATCTGTTTGTGGAGATTAGCTTCCAGACGAGTCTGTCTTCTCTCAGTAGTGTGTTTGCAAAGAAGCACTGAAACCTGCAACTATGCACAGTGGCAATTCTAGAATCTGTTGGGGCCCTTGGCAAAACTTCCCAGGAGGCCCCTCCAACCAGCATTTATTACTGTTATAAAACATCTGCCAGTATAAAAGAAACATGCTGATAATATCAATTTAGAAATATTTTACACGAAAACAATTAGAAATCCTCAAATTCAACTTTTGAATGTCTTTCTTGGCCACAGCTTTCACTATTCATTGTTTAGCATTTGCATTTCCTTGGACAGGGATAATGTAATGGTTCCAATACATATGATTAAACCTGTGTGCGGGAGCCTTACGCTGGCTACTCAGGTTTATATAATAATTAAAATATACAGTTTTTCACTGTCTGAAAGTGTCCTGACTCTGACTTCAGGCCTTGCACTCAACTTGGCTGGACACACTAGGCTGCTCTGCTAGTTAAGTTATCAAATGTTAAGCATCAAAATATACAAAAGAAATCAATGTTACAAAGTTACAGCTAGACTAGCAGCATGTTCCTCTTGACACTGCTTTACATTTTCTCCTCTTCCTCTTTTTTCTTCTTTCTTTTTTTAGTCCCAGAAGCATAACTCCTCTTCATTTTTGTTGCTGGTTTTTCCATGTTGTCATCATGTTTATTTAAACAGAATTATGCACAGTACTTGCAACAGGAGTAAGTGGAGTCAAGTGGGGCATACTTGCAAACTTTGTACATTGCCACTGCTGTAGTTTAAGCCCGACAGCTGCAAACTTTTCCGGTGCCGAGATCAGGCATGCCCAGGGTGGTATCACTTACAGTACGGACACACTGCCCTGGGAACGCCTGCTCTTGTTTGACTTCGGAAGTGAAGCAGAGTTGGACCAGGTTAGTAATTGTATGGGAGAACCCAGCCAAAGGGGCCACACGCAGGTGTACTCCTAGTGCCGGTCCCAAGCCTGGGTAAATGGGGAGGGTTGTGTCAGGAAGGGCATCTGATGGGAAATCTTTGCCAAATCCAAATGCGGATTCATGATGCATGTTCCACTGTGGTGACCCCTGACGGGAGCGGCCGAAAGAAGAAGAAGAAGAAGAAGAAGAAGAAGAAGAAGTAGTACTTGCATAGGAGAGCCCCTAGGGATCTCAGCTGCTGTTTGCTTTAAGGGTGACTGTGGCTCAGGAGGTAGAGTGGGTTGTCTTCCAGTTGGAAGGTTGGTGGCTCGATCCCTGGCTTCTCCAGCCTATATGCCAAAGTGTCCTTGGACAAAACACTGAACCCCAAATTGTTCCGGGTGCCTCTATCAGAGTGCAAATGTGTGTGTGTGATAGTTAAAATGCACATAAAGGCACAGAATAAAGCACTGTAGGAATGTGTGTGTGTGTGTGTGTGAATGGGTGAGTGAGGCTTGTGGTAAAAACCACTTTGAGTGCTCAGCCAGAGTAGAAAAGCGTTATATACGTACCTGTCCATCTTACTGCATTACCTGAGTCTAATGGCCTGTTGAATTTAACGTTTACCACCCCAAATCGTGATGTCAGTTTGTCATTTGTCATGTTGAACTATTCCGTAATAACATATTTTGCTTTAAAAGGTGTCCCAAAAATCAGACAGAGCATGGCACTGTTCAAAATATAAGGTAAGGCTATGTCAGTGAAAGCTCTAATTGTTTTGAATTTGCTTGTCCGAGTTAAAGAATGGGATTTTTTTAATCAACAGAAGTTTTATGTTTGAAATACAATCAAATGTTACCATCTTATTACCAATACATTTTCCTGTGGAGTAGATATATCTCCAGAAAAGGGGAAATATATCTTCATTTTGATATGCTCTCATTGGTCACTTCTGAAACTTCTCGGTTTCTTAACGGCCTGTAACACATACAGCGACAAGTTCTGTAACACTTATAATGTGACAGCTTTTTTTTTTTCCAGTGGCCACCATCTTTTGTGCCCATTCATAAATTCATCATTCATCACCACTACAATAGTCAGAGCTTTGTGTTCTCATACAATAGCTCTACTCCAGTGGGAAGTGTACAACTCTTGTTACTGGGTGAAATTTTAATTGGAAGTGGAGACTCAACCGTGCAGTCGGGATGTCAATAGCTGGCCCCCTTCCAGCTCATTCATAGTGAAAAGTGCACACACACACTGTGTGCACACACATGCTCACACACACATGCTGAAACCGCCAGTTTTTAGCCTTACAGTACAGCAGCTCTGAAGTTCACTAGAGACTTCTTTGTTAACTGGCATAGCCTGTGTTTGCGGTCAAGAACTTCTAGTCGCAGTTTCTTTTTAGTTTGAAATAAATTTAAATCTTTTCTGTTTTAACATCTTTCTATCTGGCCTCCACACACTGAGCAAGCTGACCTTCAGGAAAACACCTCATCTGCCAAAACCATAATCTACATATGGATAACAGCAAAACTGAGTTGTTATGCATTGTTTGGTTCATGCCTACACACAATTTAATCTCAGTAGGGACACAGTGTTCAAACATTTGGAAATTTTGCCCACAGATGTTACTCATACTGGAGGAGATTGCGTGCAGCTCCTCAGTGGGAACAAATTTTAAGCTATTATCTCCTCATCATGAGGTATTTTGAGCACAAATATGGCGTATGCAGATGGATGAACATCCACAAACATAAATTTTAGTCAATTCTTTCATCAGTTTTGAGTTATGCCTTCGTAGACCAAAATATTGGTCAAGCAGAACAAGAGACAAGTAAATGTTGATCATGCTGAAGGAGCATAAATAGCTGTATGTTCTGACATATAAAGGGATACCGCTTTAAGTGCATGAACATATGCAGTAAAAACATACAGAAGTATGAGATACATTATCATGCACAGTACTGGCTGGGTGGTCATTAAAACAGTTTTGATCCTCCAGGACCATGAAAACCATCTGATGCATCACTAAACTAATGTGTTTGTCCCATAACACTGTTCACTTCCTGCACTGTGCAAATGAGAATATTGCATACAGCACTGTTGTTAGGCTGGTCTAGTAGGGCCTCCGATAGAAAAGAATAAATGTGCATTACATGTTTTTACAGCCCAAGGCATGGTTTATCAAATTTCCTAGTCTGAAAGACATGTTACAACATAGAGAGAATCAGTTTTAAATTTAAATAAGAGCAGCATGAGTAGAATATGCACACAGCTGCTCACCTTAGAAGAGGTGGAGTCTATGAATTGTCTGACTCCATAAAAGACTGAAAAAGAGCAGAATAAAGCTGCACACACAGGCCAAGCCTGAAATTTCCCTTCATGGGAATGGCATGCATGAGTCCCTGGCTCTATAGGCATACCTGGATCTGGATTAATTTGATATATATTTATGATATAATGGGAAATGGGAAATTAAAAAAAAAATCTCATAATGTTAAAGAATTGTTCCAAAAACTCCCTAATCTAGATGCAGATCATCTCTAAATGTTAATCATTTATAAGTTGGGCCGAGCTGCAGCTCTGGTAAAATTTTCAAGCAAATCTGTTCAGAATTTTTTGAGTAATCCCGTTAATTTCCCCCCCGGGGATTAATAAAGCATTCTGATTCTGATTCTGATTAACAAAAAAGTCACATAACCTCCTCAGCAGAAGTGTATGAATTATGTATTACATTTATCCAGTTTTGTACAAGTTTGACAGTCTAATATATGCAAAATCAGAAAGTAAGTATTCAATTTCAGCAGCACACAAGAAGCTGAATTTCATATGTTCAGAAGTTATATTTCTATTTACAGTACAGTCCCTTTCTTCTCCCGCTTGTCTTCCCTGCTCTCTTTAAATTATCCTTTATTTGGGTGGACGCCGGTCCAACTTGGCTCGGGTGCCATCAGAGTGAAGTAATGGGTTCTGCGGAGCCCGATTGGCTGCTGGGGGAACTGCCTATGGTGGTCTCATACAAAGGAGCGATCTAGGCTACAAGAAGCTGAGAGCAAACTCCAATCTGAGCCTGGCCCCCTGCTAGTGTACACATACACACAGGCACACACATGCATGCACATACATACATACACTACCCTTGGATTGCTTGTTGCTGTCTCCATCACTGATGAAGGAGCCCATTCATGCCTGTTGACAAATTACTACTGAAGCATGAGACTAAAGAGACCCCCCATCCCTTTGTCTCTGTCTCTCTCTGGCCATTATAGACTGTGTGAGACTTGGGTGTGAGAGAATATCACACGGGGGAACAGAACTATGAAAGGAGCATTATGTTTAGCCTTTCTGGACAACAACAGAACACTGTCAGGCAGGTTTTTGGTGGAAAATGTAGTTAGAGTAGCATTTAATCTAAAGGTGAGAGAGCAAGTTTTACTATGCCTTCAGCGTTCCTGAATAACAATAACATCATTTCTCTTTTATATTACAAAAAGAGATTAAAAGGGGCTTTAAATGAGATGAAATCTATGGGGGAAATGGGGAATATATGGCGAAAAATGCAATAAGATGCTGTTCAGTGAATGCAAAATACTAGGTTGTTCCATTCAGCTTTTGATGTTGCAAAACAAGTTTTCATGCTTAACAGCAACAGATGACAAGAAACATTACTTTTATGTACTTCTCCAAAGCTTTACAAACAGGACAGATTAAGACTTTTCTTTGTCTTACTTGAGTCTTTAATGAGATCAGTGCCACAATAATTAGCAAGGCATGCTCACATGACTTGAGGGCAGTATGAGGAGGGTACTTTGTTTTAAATTAAAAAATACAGCATTTACAATAATAACAATCTTGCAAAATTATTGTGTCAATAATGCGATATTCAAGAAGAATTGATATAGGGACTGAAGATATTGCATAATACCTGTTGACAGATTTATTAAGGAGAACTGCAACTCAGCAGCTAAAAGGACTAATCACTTTTAGTCCAGACAAGAGCTGGTTTACCCAAAAGGATTAGTCAATAAAACAAAGAGGGGGTAACCCGGGGTCTCTGGCCACTGCTGACCTTGCATGTGAGGTAAAGGGATGCTCAAAACTTGTTGCATTAATGCTACAAACCTCAAGGCCAGGTGGCTATAGACAAAGTAATCTGAGACAAGGTTTCAAAAAATATATTATATCACAAGTATTGGTCGTCATATTTTCATTAGGGGACACAGTACCTCCAGCACATTTAGGAAAAATCTAAAGATATTGCAGTGTGTGTTGATGCAAATTCTAAAAATGCCTAAAGCACTCTGTTAAAACAAACAGATTTGGCGATTAGCAAATCAAAAGTTGCCTTCTTTCAAACCTTACAGAGCACGGCTCAAAAGCAATGTAGCCACTGTTAAGCGAGTCAAACTACAGTCATGGGAAAAAGAAAATCTTCACAGGACTCTTTGCAGCAACCATCTTTAGCTGCAATAACTTAAAGTAATCATATTCTGTATGAGGAGAAATTTTGGTCCACTCTTCTTGACAGCATTGTTTCAGCTCATTGAAGTTTGCAGGGATTCATTTGTGCTCTTTTAAGTTCCAACCACAACTTTTCATTTGGCTTGAGGTCTAGACTTTGACTGGACAGGGAAGGGAAGGGAGCACAGGTGACAACAATCAGGGGCAGGAAGCAAAACTGAACACAATACATGGATTGAAACCAATGTCAAAGTAAGACAGGAAGTGAGAAACCCAACTGAGAATGCAGACATGACGACCTGACAGAAGGACATAAATACAAGAGGATGACACCTAGGAAACTAACACCAAGCTAAACACAGGAAAGGACTAGAATAGAATAGAATAGATTTATTGTCACTGACACAGAGTACAATGAAAATTTGTACTCTGTTTCATAGCTAGATAATAGAACAGAGACTCAGACCACAGCTTCACACAGACGGCAGTAAATAGAACTCAAATACAACACGCAGGACTGGAGGGCAGGATAAAGCAAAATATAACAGAAACTCAAAACCCAGACGGCAGAATACAATAAACCATAGTAAATATAAGAGGAGCTAGAATAACAGATCCAAAACCAAAACTACAAAATCACGATAATTTGTGTGTCATTATTTACAAAAGTAACAGTTGGGAAGGGTTCCTTTCCATCCTGATTAGAAACAACAGGTAAACTGTGGTGATTGAATTGCCACACTGCGCAATAGCCAGAGCGTATCCCATCACCATGACTCATGCTAAATTACTTTACTGATGCAACACAATTAATGTGGGTAGAGACAAATTTTGTTTTGCTCCTGCTTGAGTGCACATTCTGTGGTTTGAAAGCCACTGAAGGCATACAAATAAAGAGCTAACACGGATATCAGTTCCCAATGATGCTTTGTTTACTATCCAATACCTACTCTTCTGTTGGTTAGAGGTAGTGCCAAATAATTTATTGCACATGTCCTGTCCACAACAACTGGCTTGGTACTGGTTTGCCTCTTTTACAAAATAACATGTAGAGATGGGATCGACACTAATTTAAATGTTTTTGTGAAATCAAATGTTGGGATGTTATCAGGCCACCAATCTAGGAGCACATCAGCTAGTCTCCTGACTTCACCTCTGAGGACAATAGCAACCTTTGGGGGGCTTCTGGTGCAGCCAGAAGCTAGTGGATGATGGACATCCAGACTAAGACTTCCTATGAACAGGTCATTGTTTACTCTCCACACAGAAACTTTAATGCAATCAAAGCCTGCTCAAACGCAACTTAAATTTCAAGTGGACTACAAATGGAAACAAGAAACCAAAATGTTGTCCCGTCCACAGATTCTGCATATTCATATGCAGAACCTATTTACAGGGATGACTGAGTCCCTAATGTTGCTAGATATCATTACAAACAAGTAATGTGCCTTCTAATTAGCAAAAGTCAACAAAAAGTCATAATTAATTAACTGGAAAATGTTGCTTAGATCTCGTGTTGAGAGAAGGCTTCAAGTGAATCTTTAAGCGATGTTTACCATCTCTATCACCATCACCACCCATCGGAGAAAACTGCAGCTATGAGCTTAAGAATAGCTCAACTAAACAAAATCTGCAAGCACTAAAATTAAATTGATGGCTATCATAAGAGAGACTGCATTTAAAACTCAAAGATTTTAAAAGGGATTAGGTGGTTTGGAAACCTGAAGGGTAATCGTGACCTGAACCATACACACACACCCCCAGAGAGATTCCAGCTCCCCAGGAGAGGGCGATTGGATGGCTGTACTGTCCTGACAGTAATCCTCAGATTAACCGATTGTGGGCCTCCACCCGTTCAGCCAACAGTCAGCCAGCCAACTGGAACAAAAGCAGAAATGTATGCAAACCTGAACATGTGGATCAGTCAGCCAAACGGAGAGCCGGCCAGACAGACAGTCATTTAAGAAGACAGACAATCTACCAACCAGCCAACCAGCTTAGCTGTGCCTCTACGTGTTTTCAGCTATTTGGTTGCCTCTCTCTCACCGTGCAATCTCATTAGTTTTGCTTTTTTAATTTGGAAGAGGAGTAAATTTGCATCTTTTAATTCCAAGTTTACTGGGAATTATTGAATGTTGCTGCTAAAATATTCATATTTGTGTCACTCACAGAAAATAGTTGGATTTCTACTTTTGATGAGATAAGTAGGAATATATGCAGTACCTCCCAAAACTTTGGAAATATTTAGAAATGTCCTTGTTTTGGGAAGAAAAATCCATTCGTTTTTGATCTAATGCAGTGATTTTCAAATTGTGGTGCACACCCCATGGAGCCACTGCATGTGGGATGTGGACAACCAGGTGAAAAATATTAAATATATCCTTTTTATATGAAAAAGGAACAGACAAATGTTTGCCGATACTATTGTGCTGATAATATGCACCTTTATTTAAGTAAAATTCATCATGGAGCTTTTTTATTGTTCTTGACTGATAAAATTCTCGGGTGTGGGATGTGCATTTTTGTGTGGTGCACACATTGTTTTGATTTCTGAAGTGAGGCATGCTACTGATCTAATGTAACATGCAACTGATCAGTAATCTGTACATAACAATTTACAATTAATTAAGTCAGAAATCAAAAATCCTGTACAGTGGGGAGAAAAAAAGGCCAATTTTCAGCAAACATCACTCCACGCTCCACTGGCTCATTGTGTTACTAAATGCAAATTTAAAGGCTGATCGATGGTCACAGCTGAAAACTGTTCTGCTGATTAAAGAAGCATTTGGCAAATCAGTCTCTGTTCCCCCTAGAAAAGGACTTTCTTATGATTCTTGGTAGAGATCTGCAGGGTTGAATACTTTCGCAAGCCGCTGTACCTAAATGCTTCAGACTAGAAACTGACAAAACTTCTGCACTTGATTTGCAGAACCTGGCTCCTACAGTGAGGAGTGAGGGTGCACTTATTTTTTCACAGGACTGCAGAGTGCTTTGAAACTCTTTTTCACATGACTGACATTACTGTATGATGACTTGGTTCGTACACATCTGCTTTCAAGTTTTGGAAGAATACATTTTTAATTATGAACTTTCACAAACTGAAATAAAGTCCTGAATGAACCCTTCAAAGATCCTCTTCTATAAAAACATTAAAAACCTCTTATTTGCCTTTTTTGGCTTGAATAACATTGCAGCTTCATCAATCCAGCAGTGCAGTGGTTAAAAAACTGCCCACAAAAGTGACCTCAGTGATTAATTCAGAGGATTGGGAGCCTTACTCATGTTACCAAGGCAATGGAGTCCTCTTCATCGCCATTCTCGCCACCAACTCTGTCTCCACAGTTACGTTGTGTCAGGCACTGAGTGCAGGGAGGCAGGGGGTTGGTCAAGAATAATAAAGAGCAAAGGGGCACAAGAGGGGGAAAGACTTTAACAAAAACACAAAGTACACATTCACTGCCTGAGAGTATTTTCTAAACTCCTGACAGAATGGAAAAAATTCATCATTTTGGGGAGTACACATATTTGTGAGGAGCTTAAAAATGGCTTGTGATAACAAGTTTATCGTGTGGGTCAAACCTCTAAAAAGTACTCTAAGAAGTGCCTCTTCTTGCTTGAAAGAAATCAAAATATTTTTGATATTTGCAGTATTTTTTTATTGCAGAAACATTTCCGTTCTGCTTTCCTATCTGCAACCATTCTTCTGTTCTTCTGTTGGTAGAGACTGGACACGCTTTGCAGCTATAACAGCTTCCACTCTTCTGGGAAGACTTTCTACAAGACTTTGGAGTGTGTCTGTTGGAATTTTTGGCCATTTCTCTAGAAGAGCATTTGTGAGGTCAGGGACTGATGTTGGACAAGAGGGTCTGGCTCGCAATCTTCATCCCAAGTTTATGAGGTCAGGGCTCCGTGGTCAGTTTCTTCCACACCAAACTCACCCAACTATATCTTTATGGACTTTGCACTGGGGCACAGGAAAATGCATAGATCACGGTGAAATAAGGCAACACAAACTCAACGCTTTTATTGCAAATGAACCGATTGCCTCCCAAAGGCCCATTCTGAGCCAGGAAAAACCCTGAATAAAAAAAGCTGCTAGTGAAGCTTTAAGAGAGGTGTAATCAACATTAGAGGAGGGAGCCAAAGGGACAAAAGAGCTGGGAGGGAGGAGAAAAGGAGAGGGGCAAATGCTTGAAGCGGTGGCTGAGAAACGAGAGGAGTTTCTGGAAAGTTTGAACACGAGAAGAATAAAATCAGGGGGCTGATGGCGGGAGCGAGTATGAAGGTCATTCAGGGTTAGCCGCTGTTCCTTTGCTCCCCCCTGCAGAGACAATCTAGCTGGCACAAGTTTAAGTGTGACTTTCAAGTTTGCCACTCTTGCAGGCTGTAGTTCAGCTTCTTCTTTATTTAATGAACCGCAACAACTCTTGCTCTACTAACTCAGCTGTGAGAAACACAATGTGGTAAATGCATTTTTTGAAGAAAGATCTTTATTAGTTAAAAAATAATCATTATAATTAAAATCACTACTTTCTTTCTTATATGTAACATGGCCATATTCCATTTTTATACAGCAGCTTGACACATTCATTCGAACACATTTTAGCCAGGGTAAATACGTTTCTGGTACATTTTACAGTACACATTTTATAGTTGGGTGACCTGTTGTTAATCTAATTTTTTTGCCCATATGTGACCCATATCTGACTTTTTTATGACAGTCTGAACAGCATAAATCAGATTTCTTCAAATCGGATTTAGGCCAATTTCACACGTGGTCTTAAATCGGATATGTTTTTGTTTTTAAATGTTGTTCAAAGCGGCCTCAGTCTAAATGATCGTGTCGCATTTCCTTCCGACTTTTTGTGTCACTGAAGTGAGACAAACGTCTTATAATTCTGCGCCGGAGGAGGCGAGACGTGGCAAGATCAAATTTTGTCAGTGGACGAAACAAGCACGGCAGATGCCGCTAATGCAGCTAGTCAGTAAAAAGAAAGTGAGGTGTTACACAAGCGCTGATATGTGTCGCATCAATATTTACTCCCGTAAACACAGCGTGCTGTGTGTGACGTCACGTGTTCTTTTGCGCATGTGCGTCACGTCAGGACCGTAGACTGTTCATCCTGGAGTCTGATGGCGGTTGCATTTAAATTATAATGCGCACAACCACGCAAAAAAAAAAAAATCAGATCTCAGCAAGAAATTGGAATTGAGCATTCAGACCTGCAGTGTGAATGTAGCCTAAGATTCAACAAGCATGCTCTTCAGTGAGAGGACAGACTGCTGATGTATGAGACACTGCAGAATGTATCAAATAACAGGTTTATTTTTACATGAACATTATCTGCCAGCAGATCTAAAGCTACGTTCACACTGCAGCTCAATTCAGATTTTTTGCTGAGATACGATGATTTTGCGTGGTCATTCACATTAAAATTTAAATGCGACCGCCATCAGATGCCAGTGCAGTCTTTTACAGTCCACAGCCCTGAAGTAACGCGCATGCGTAGGGGGAGACGTGACGTCACACGCGGCACGCTGTGTTTACAGACGTAAATATGGATGCTACACATGTCAGCATGTGAGTAAAACTTCATTTTCTTTCCACCGACTAGCTCCATTAACGCTGTCTGCCATGCTTGTTTGGTCCATTGTTTACATTTGATCTTGCCGCGTCTCGCTTCCTCTGACGCAGAATTATGACGTCAATCTCACTTCAGTGACGTAAAAGTCCAATGAAATGCGACATGACCATTTAGACTGAGGTCACTTTGAAAAACATCAGATATGTATCCAATTTAAGACCACATATGAAAGTGGCCTGAATCTGATTTGAAAAAATTAGATTTGTGCCGTTCAGACTGTCATAAAAAAATTAGATATGGGTCACATATGGGCAAAAAAATCTGATTTAAGCCACTTTTGCCTGCAGTGGGAACATCACCTAGGATGGTCCAAAATTTTAACAAAAAATACAGTAAAAAGAAATACATCATTTCCAACCTCTAAATCTGTGTCCCTGTGTTAATTTTGAAGTTATCTTATATAAAAAAAATGAATGAAATGAATGAAAAATGAAAATCACTCCTTTTAGTCTTTCTGTAAAATATGATTCATGTAACTGAATGACGACTTTGGTCACCTAGGAAACTCTCCGTCATATACATTGAAACCTCAGTTGACTAGTGAGCTATAGCCAGTGACGGAATATAAATATGTGCTAACAAAGCATCAACAAAAAGACTCTGATGGAGGTCTGATTAAATAATTTCTCCCTAAGCTCCCTACTCCTGATCCAATACTGAAGGAGGGAGGTGTGGGTAGAGGTCAGTGGTTCCTCTACACCTCTACTCACTAAACCTTCTAATCAAACGTAAAGGATCTGATTAAACTTTTGCTCTTTAATATGTCAGGTATACATGATTGATCAACACCATTAGCTGAAGTGATGGTCAACACTTGTAACTATTTAGATTAATCCAAAGATTGGCCATATTCAATTAGTGCAAGGAGGACTACAGGGAATAAACATGCATGAAGGACAAGTCCTCTGAAAACAAAGAAGCAGACAAGTTATAGGGTTTTCTATAAAGTACATCCTCTTTTAATTCTAAGGTTTTAACTATCAGGCCAAATTTAAAAAAGAAGACTTCAGCAGCAATAACTTGGAGTAATTGTTTTCTGTACGACTTAATCAGTCACTCAAATCGTCGTGGGGGAATTTTGCGGCACTCTTCTTTGCAACTTTGCTTCAGTTCATTGGGGTTTGTGAGCATTTGTTTTTGCACAGGTCCCTTAAGGTCTAGCCACAGCATTTCAATCATGTTAAGGTCTGGACTTTGACTGGGTCACTGCAACACAATGATTCTTTTCTTTTTTAGTGGTGTAGTGGTTTACACACTTGCCTAATATGCAAAAGATCCCTGATTTGAGCCCAGGTGGACACACGTCCCTTCCACAATGCTGAGGCTGTGTTAGAAAGGGCAACTGGTGTAAATCTGCCAAAATACTAGTTCATTTGCTGTGGAGGCCACATTGGTAAATAAAAAGGAGCAGCCAAAGGTACTTAGTTGTTGTAGATCTGCTGGTGTCCTTGGGATCATTTTTTCTGTTGCATGATCACATTTTGGCCAGGCTTCAGCTGTCAGACAGATGGCCACCTCACTTCTGACACTAGAATAATGTGGCATACAGAGGAATTCATGGTTTACTCAATGACTGCAAAGTGCCCGGATCCTGTAGCTGCAGTTTTTTCTAACTGTAATGTCATGAACTTTAACATTCAACATGCTGAGGCCTGTGGAGTCTGAGATTTAGTTCGTCGGTTTTTTTGACATTGCTCTGAACACTGCATGGTCTGACCCAGGGGTGAATTTGCCGGGACCTCAACTCCAGCTGTCTTAAATATTTTCAGCATTTCTCACTGTAGAATGATAGAGTTCAAATTGTTCGGAAATGGCCTTATAACCCTTCCCAGATTGTCGGACAGCAACAATTGCTTCTCTATGGTCACTGCTGATGTCTTTCCTCCTTGGCATTGTGTTAACACACACCTGAATGCTCCAGGGCAGAAAACTGACAAAACTTCTGCTCACACTTGCAGATGACCAATTAATCAAGTGCATTTGATTAGCAGCACCTGGCTGCTACAGTACTTACCCTGGTAATTACTAAGGAAGCATTAAGGGTGTACTTATTTTCTCACACGCTGCTTCTGCATTTTCTGTAATATGTCATGCATTGTCGTTCATCTGCGGTTGTATTTACCTAATTAAGAGTTGTTAAGGACCAGCTGATTTTTTTATATCCTCATATGTAAAACCTTAGAACTGAAATAGGGTGAACTTTATTTTCTGCATGACTGCACGTACATTCAGAATGACTGTATTTTCTTCATTTATAGTGGCTCACCTACGTTTGCGTTTGGTCTTGACAGAATCTGGCTTTGCAAGTTTGTGACAAAATAGGTGAAATATCAACTGGAATCAATTGATAAATAATCTCAAGCAGCAGCATTACTATTTGGCATTTCCCTTCTTCTGACTTCCTTGTTTTAGTTATAAAACATAACATTCCAAAAACCTAATATCAAAGAAATCCCAGAGGACTCCTGCATCTAAATAACTTTTAATATCATAAATGGATGCCATTATGAGGTTTTAATTTAAAAAAGAGAATTTGGTTTAAAATTTAAAAGCAGTGTAAGCAGCGCACTGAATTTCCCTTTTTATAATTACACCAGATTATAAGAATATTTAAAAATCAAAAACTAAATGCGATTCCTGAGAAAAATCCCTTAACGAGCCTTAATTTCGAGGCCATTAATGGTACCGGTCTCCATATAGACATTTGCTGTAGGACAGTTGGTCCAGGTAGAGTACAGCACAAACCTGGTTGACCTTGCAGTCTCCATCACAGATGACACTGTTGTTGTAGCTGACCATGAAGTGACTAAAATACCTGTCAAAGGTTTTGGTCTGCGGCAGCATAAAGCTCAGGCCCAGCTGGAGTAAGCTCTGTGGCTGCAGGTCAGTCAGTCCAAAAGCCTCAGTCATGATATATTCAAGCCTCCAGTCTGATCTTTTTTTCTCATTGGCTTCCGTCAGATTCAAATAGTACTGCCAGATATCCTTCAGAAAGAGAAAAGCACCAAAAGAGGGAGCGAAAGAGGAAAAAGAAAAAAAGTCTTTGAGTCTTTCTGAATGCCCCAAACAGCTTATTGTGTGCTGATTGACGCCGTGATTAATCATCAAGAAGGACTTCGGCTTCTGTCTTTGAGCAATGAGATAAAAGTTAGAGTAGGTGTTGGAGTGTGGGACATTTTTAGTTTGGCCTAAATTTGTCAGTGTGCTTGCCAGATTGAACAGTTCTCATCTTTCTTTTGTTTTCTCACACTCTGTGTTTTTTTTTTTTTTACATTTGTAAGGTTTAATTGTGTAACTCCCTGGGATCCCACAGGTCCCTTTGTCAAAGTAGCAGGTAAAATAGCTTTTACCAGCTGAACAACTGATCTCTCAAACTTGTCGGTTTAACAGATTTTAGTTTTCTATGAATTGTTTCACGACTTTTACCACTGCTTATTAATTTGCATTTTAATTTGATGGTTTCCAAAATATCAGACAGATACGCTCGGGCTCACTTCATTAGGTACACATTACTAGTACCAGGTTGGACCCTTTTCTGCATTCAGAACAGCCTTAATACTTGTTGGCACAGATCCAACAAGCTGATGGAAACATTCCTCAGAGATTTTTGTCCATATTGACACGATAGCATCATACAGTTGTTGGAGATTTGTCACCTGCACATTCATGATCTGAATCTCCTGTTCCACCACATCCCAAAGGTGCTCTATTGGACTGAGATCTGGTGACTGTGGAGGCCATTTAAATAGAGTGAAATAGCTGTAACGTTCAAAAAACCAGCTTGAGGTGCCTTAAGCTTTGGGACATGGTCCGTTAAACTGCTGGAAGCAGCCATCAGAAGCTGTGGTCATAAACAGTGGGACATGGTGAGCAACAATATTCAGGTAGGCCCATGCTGACAGCAGTGGCACCAGGTGTGGTCTTCTGCTGCTGTCATCTCCTTTGAGGTTTGACATTCTGTGTGTTTTTGAGATGGCCTTCTGCTCAGCTTTGTTGGAATGAGTTGTTATTTGAGTTACTGTTGCCTTCTTGAACTTGAAGCAGTCTGGCCATTCTGGCCTTTTTACCCAGAAAACTTCCGTTTACTGGATAGTTCCTCTCTCTCGGACCATTCTCGCTAAACTCGTGAGATGTTTGTGTGGAAAACCCATCTTGGGGATGAACAAGACAACCAACTGTGAATTAGGGTTGGGTAACTGGATAAAGTTGTATATTGCTAATTTAGTCAGAATCTATCAGGAGTATATCAGCAGTTTCTCTGGTTGTTCGATTAATGGTGGCCCAACCCTTGTGTGTCTAAGCTAAACATCACTAAAACACACTACTTTTGTGGCTAAATGTGGATAAATTTCTCTAGCCAAGGTTATACGGTAGATCAGCTTCTTCAAATGAGCGGCGGCTTTCATAGAGGCTGACTGTTCAGCATGATTTTGGAATAAGGAGGTCACCAGTCTTATTGGAGGGGAGTTCATGTGTCATTGTAAAAACAGGGCAATTTTCACTCAATTCAACAATAATATGTAACATACTAAAATCTGAGATGATAGTGTGGCAAATAGTTTCTTACCAGCATTGTGTAGTCCTTGTTGTTGTACAAGTACATGCGGAAAGATGGATTGTTGGAATAGGGCTCCCCAACGTACATGATTGGTGTAACAGCCGGTGACACGAAGAGAGAGTTCACGGGTTTACCTACAGGAGAAGACAGCCAAACACAAATGTAACACCATTTGGTTACACAAAATTTAAGACCCAGGTTTCAAAATTCAAGACTTTTTCAAGACTTTTTAAGGTATTATTTCCAAATTCATGAATTCAAAGCTTTTCAGACTTTTTAATACCCCGCGGGAACCCTGTTTCTAACTGCAGTCATACTGGATGTTCTAGCTGGAAAAAAATGTAGTTTTTACTTGAAAAATGAGATGAATATCCAGCACGGTGTTGCACAGCATAAAAACAAAAACCCCACTTGTCTATGGACAATTTTTCATTTTTTAAAGAACTATAAACTACTTAAATCAACATTATCAAGCTCATGAACTTTGTGAGAATCAAGACTTTGGCAGCTTTTGGAATTCTGTATTCATCAGTATTGTAAGAAGTTGTTTCTATCAGACTGCTGCTTATTTTTTATTTTTTTTATATCAAAATGCTTTTATCCAAAGCAACAGACAGTGCACAAGAGAAGTGAAAAAGAGAGTGCAGGCAGGGTGGAGATGAGTGCCGGGGTGCTGTGTGACAGAAGAAATGCAGCGAGAGATTCACCTTTTGTGAATATACTGGGGAGAACTCCAATAATATCTCAGCAATGAATGCTACACTCAATTATTTAGTGTGAGCCTAATGGAGTCAAAACTGCAACTAAAAACTACACTGAAGTGGAATCATTGCTGGACTCAAACTCAACAGCGTCTCAACCTCAGCTTTTGAGCCTTGCTTTTAGGTACTGCTAATAACTGATATTAGACATGGCCTTTTTTGCGCTATTATTGTGATTTTGCTTCTTTTTAAATTAATTTCCATAATTGTTAATTATGAATGTCACTGCTGTTTATATATTTTAATACCTATTTCAATATCTTTTTAATAGACTGACAACCTGTTCAGGGTGCACCCTGCCTCTTCCCCTATGACAGTTGGGACAGGCACTTTGATATTATTAAATATGTTGACATTTTTCACCTTTATCGTCCAATAGCACCATGATGCTGTCTCTGTGAGTGTGACCATAGAAATGTCCCGCAATCACATGACTGTACTTCCTGAAGATGGTGACCAGCCTTTCGTTGTGGGCCTCTCTTATAGCTGTGATGTTTTTGGCAAAGGGCAGGTACCCCACGGGTACATGGGCTATGATGTACACCTGGAGAGAGAAGCAAGCCACATTCAAACACGTGAAGTGATGGTGGTCGAATTAAAGGTGAGGATTCATATCTCTATGTGCATACACTACCTTTACCCACATGCAGCTTTTTTAATTCAAATGTTAAAATACAAGTTATGAGTTCAACCATAGCCAGTGTACTGAGGTGTGATAACTGATACAATATTTAAAAAAACAATAACATGCAGCACTTAAAACACAAGATGTTAGACCTTCTCCAGGCTCTGAGCAGCTTTCTCCAGAGTTTTTTCCAGCCACTCAAACTGTCCAGCAGGGTCCGTCATGTTACTTGAGACCTTATTAGGGCTGTAGTAAAGGATAGTGTTGACGCTAACCACCCGCAAACCAGGCTTTGCCAGCTGAGAGTAGAAACCGCCTGCAAGAATAGAACAAAGATCAAAATAAAGCCTACACCTAACTGCAGCTTTAGCATGACATGCTTTAAGCATGACCTTATTTAAATTTGATACAAACAGATGAAACATTACAAAAACATATTCTGAGTGTGCTCACATTAGCGCACAAACACGTCACCCAATGCTGAGCTCGAGAAAAGTCCACCATTTCCACATTTTACGAGCAATTAATCGAAAAACAGCTACGACTGATTAATAATACTGCTTCACATAAAATGCATCATGCCACATGATACACTCACTTCTTGAGTTACAACACAAAAACTTGCTACATCAAAAGACTTTCATAAGTGCATGCCAAAGGTCAGTGGTTTTCTCACTTCCTCATTTCTTCACGTAGGAACTTTGTGCTGCTACAGGTCCTAAATGTTACCATTTTGAAATCAGATTACATTCAATGCAAAGCTGTAAGATTTAAAGAAGCTAGAATGCACAATGAATGTCACTGATCTGTATTCTGTTTTTGTAATTTAAAAAAGTCACAAGTGAACTTATGATATTATAATTAAAATAAACTGACGCTTTAAATGAATTTTAAGCTTTTTCTGCAGGTCTGACACATAGTGACTAATATACCTTGTGAGAGCGTTAGCAGAGCGTCAGCCTGCAACCAGGGTTTCCAGAGCTGGGCAGCAGCTCTGTAGATGGCATTAGTGGAAGTTGGCATCTGGTCCTAAGAACAATAATGAGCACAAAATACACACTGTTATGCAGTAGGTTACATGCAAATATGACATTATAAATATGAAATGTAGCCTCAAATCCAAGAGCAGCAAAAGTACAATAAACTCTTTTAAATTATACTACCTTTTCTACAAAAGTTAAAATATTTAGAATGTTCAGCTGCTATCCTTCCCCATCACAACAGAGGCTATATGCCTATAATGCCCATATAATAGTGTTAAACAAAACTTATCCTCCAGGGGACTTCCTAGCAAAAGAAAAAAGCACATCAAAGTATATTAAAACATTTGAAAACTGAAACCACTGATGTCACCCAACCGCCTACATGAGTCAAACTGAGTTAAGAGTCTGTATCGGAAAAGCTTCCCTCGCTCATCTACTTCTGTAAAAAAAAAACTAGCAGCACGAACTAAGAAGCTTCATACAGCGACTAATCATAAAGTTACATTACTTTACTTTCATTTTAGTTCATAAACTGATACATCATCAGTTTTCTCAGAGGAAAGCTTAAATTACTGCTTGCTGTCTTCTTGCATAAGCTACCTGTGGCCAGTAGTCGTGGTTTCCCACTGCAGGGTAGACAGTCAGGTTGGGGAAGTGCTGTCTGATGGTCTGGGTCATGTTGCTGATCACCTGGATCACTATGTCTGTAGACAGCTCGTCTGGAGGGACGTGAGGCGGGCTGTCCCTGTGAGAGAGAGGAAATAAAATCCAATTATTTCATTTTATTTGCAGTGAAATGCAAATTAAAATTAAATAAGACATCTAGACATGGTGATCTGAACAGTTTTTGTCATTTTGAAAAGTTTTCTTAAAATATTTCAATGACTGGTGACCAACTTAAAAGAAACAAAATGTTACTTTACAAAGAAAAGGTACAGCAGCCAGACAGGTTTGAACAATACAGTAACATGGCATTAGTTTTTAGGTTAATTTTTGCTTCAGCTTTATTCCCTTGGACTTTTTCTAGTTCTAAGCATTCTGTTTGCCTGTACAAAATGTGATTACTACCATCATTTATACTGCACTCACTTTTAGTTTTACTTTTAAATATAAATGCTCACATCAGCAGTTGGCAGCATTTTTGGTTGATGCTGTCTTAGATAAAGTAGAGCGAGGGACCAAACTTAGCATAGCTGAATTGAAAGATGGTTAAAGGTTGCAATAAAAATATTAACAACAATCCACCTAAATGCAACATCAACATTCAAATTAGCCTACATCTGGACAAATGTCTGAGGTCACTGGTGAAACATATTACATCTGAATCTGGATAAACTGCATTACATACTCTTTACAGTACTCTTACCCACCATTAGCATAATGCAGATTTTTGTGGGTTTGTTTGGTTTTCCTTTTAGTCCACTATGGGCTGGAATGAGATGGTCTGGAGCTGCTTCTGGCTCTGGGACCATATTTTGCCCATGCAAGGCCTAGATCATGTAGCTGAGCTGGCATACAACCTATCGCACTATTCAAGTTTATTGGCATTGAATGTTTTATGTTGCAATTAATCTCTATTCTCAGAGTGAAGCAATTAACTTGAGATAAGTACTATTACTATGAAGGCTTTGAGTTATTGGCTGAATGATGGCATCAGCTGATATTTGCACTTTTGACTGCCATCGGCTTCTTAGGAAATATGATATATGACATTCACTGACGGTAGTGGTTGAGGTTTATTAGTTGTGTTAGCTTTTGCCGTTTCAAATATGGTGTAATGTTGGTCTGAAAAAAGTTTTTTAAAAAAAAGTCCATCTTCTTCCACTTATCCAGTTCAGGGTCATAGGAGGCTAGAGCCTAACCCAGCTGCAGTAGGGTGAGGGGTGGGATGCACCCTGGACAGGTCACCAGTCTACCTCAGGGCATTAAAAAATCAATTATTCATAATAAGATGGGCAAAAACAAATAACAAAAATGTATTTTCAACACTGGCTATCAGTTAAAAACTTAAACATGGCTGGGTGATAACCAATCGTGGAATTGGCCAACGGTTTCACACCCAATGCATCAATAATTATAGTGATCGAAACAACAACAAAAAATTATGAAAGTAAGATCCAAGTTTTAATAAATCACAGTTCCACTAGACAGCACAAAAGATTGAAAAAACCTTTGAATAGCTGCCTGACATTAGAAAAAAACTTCATTTGTGCAGTGGATTTATGCTTTTGCATCTAATTAACATCATAGTTAGGTCACAACTGCTAACCCTTCTGAAACCCTACCCCATGGAGTAACCTGATGCACACCTCTTTGAAATGTTAACTACACATCAGGTCAATGCACACCACGCGCAGGTTTCAATGCAGGGGATTGCGTTGGCCTCTTGTGTAGGCTGTACAGATACTCTAAGCAGAGGTATAAGTGCTTTTTACAGTAAAACACTTCCAGTCCAGAGGACTGCAGCAAGTGAGGAGTTACAGTAACTGGGAGTAGCTCAATCAGCCTGACTTGCAAAACAAAAAAAAACCTGATTAGCTAACAGCACTGTACTCCTGCCCCATCAGACTGTAATTTGTTCCAAACATGCTTGGCTTGTACAATATTGAAGACATAATGTAAATTCCTCCACAGTGGATTTCCCATTAAGTGAAAAGGCAAACTCATACTACAAAGCTCAATAACAACAGAATGACGCAAAAATCTGCTTGCACAGTAACTTAATCCTCCACCCCAGGGAGTCTTTTTCAAGTTTTAAGTGGCAAGCCCTTCTCTTAAGCATGTTTAATAAGCCTATGAATTCCTGGCTTAGCCGATTAGCTGCAGATTATTAAAGAGCTGTATAGGCGCACTTCTGCTGAGATGCTTATAACTACACTTACTCACTCTATGCCAGTATCACAGTGTAGTGAACATTATTAGTTCACTGTAGTCAACCTCTTACAGAGCATGTAGAGCTGTCTTTAAGCTACTTTTCGCAGCAAGTGGATGACTCTTGCTCATATTTCAAGACCTCTGGAGAGTCAGTGCTTGCACAATTTTATTCAGCACCATTAAATAAAGTAGTTCAAATATCTGTGCTCTCCATGTCTGGGTACAACAAACCCCTTGCATTCAGATTTCTCATTTTTGTATAACTGAATATGATGGATACAGCCCATTGTGTGCTCAGCCAAAACCAAAAAACTTTTGACACAAGGAATATCAAAAGTAAAGTTTTGGATTTATATATTGAGACGTGAGCCAAAAAAATACATGAGGAAGTGATACTCTGCTTGGTGACACACATGGAAACGCAGACACAGCGGCTTATTTTTGTACAGGAAAGCCTGTGACAATAAAAATTCTGAACTTAATCGTAAAAATTATGTCGTCAGTTCTTTAACCATCCTCACCACTAACAACTCTTGAGAAGAAGTGAAAAACTACTGATTTTAAAAAATCCCAGCTTCAACAGAAAAATCTCTGTTAATCCTTAAGTTGCACAACTTAACTTACTGAACCTTAAGCAACAAAGGGACAAAGAGAATCTGGCAGAAACTAAGTATCAGTTCGACAACGTCTGTGAAATTGCAAGAGGTAAATTAGGCATTCCTAGTGTTAAAAATGGTTTTTAAAAAACTTTATTCATTCTCTTCATTCATATTTTTAATTTTCATTCATATTTTTAATTTTTAATTTTCTTCTCTTCATTCATATTTTTAATTTTTAATCCTTAATTATATGACACTCAGTACTGCCCCAAGTGGAGGAGTTCAAGTATCTCGAGTATATTCATGAGTGAGGGGAGGACGGAGCGGGAGACTGAAAGATGGATTGGGGCAGCGTCTGCAGTGACACGGACGTTGTACCGGTCTGTCGTGGTGAAGACGGAGCTGAACTCTAAGGCAAAGCTTTCGACTCACCGGTCTATCTACGTTCCTACCCTCATCTATGGTCATGAACTTTGGGTAATGACCGAAAGAATAAGATTGCGAATACAAGCGGCCGAAATGAGCTTCCTCCGCAGGGTTGCTGGACTCACCCTTAGGGATAGGGTGAGGAACTCAATTATCCAAGAGGGGCTCAGAGTGGAGCTGCTACTCCCCCACATCAAAAGGAGCCAGTCAAGGTGTTTCAGGCATCTGATTGGGATGCCTCCTGGATGCCTCCCACTTCAGGCTTTTCGGGCACATCCTTTTGGGAAGAGACCCCGAGGCAGACCCAGGACACGCTGAAGAAACTATGTCTCTCAGCTGGCCTCTGAACACCTTGGTGTCCCTCCTGAAGAGCTGGAGGAGGTGGCTGGGGAGAGGAAAGTCTAGGCTTCTTTGCACAAACTGCTGCCTCTGTAACCCGGAACCCCAGAAAAGTGGTAGACGACCAGTACTGACCAGTACTGGTGTGTACATTTCTTACTGGCTGTGTCAGAGTCAGAGTTGTTTTGGGTAAATAAACCTGGTCTGCAGTAAATCTCTGAATTTCAGATATTTGCCATTATTTTTATTCTTATTCTGAGTTCACATAAAGAGACTACTGTTGTAATCAAACTCTGCGATACTGTGAGCTAAACGAACGGTAATATTCATAGGCTGATGTTAAGCAGTTACAGTATATTTTTATAATCGCAATCTTACTTATATCTGTTACCATGGTGAAATGTTCTTATTTGCAGAAAACAAAGTAGAGCTGAGGTTAAAAAGAATGTAATTATAATTGCAGCGATTTGAGAATATGTAAAGATATTGGGAAATGGAATTTTTGTAATGGTACTAAATAAGTACGTTATTAAAATGCATCCTAAGGGGGAACGTACGTGACAACTAAAATAGTAACCTAATGTTTTGCTGTTACTGTGATTAACATCATCCAACTGTGAAGTCTTCCTCTGATGAGTGTGATACCACCCAGAGAGAAACATCCTCATTTTTCTAGTCCAAAAAGAACACATGCTTACACACAGAAGTACATGACTGCGAGTGCAGTGAACGATGAGGATGTGAAACCAATGTAAAACCACTTCTATAGTTTCTATGAGCTGGTTCATCACAATGCAGAAAACGTCAAATCATCCAATGTCAGCCCCCACTCTGCATTCAGGCAGCACAGCACAGCCTTTCAAAGCCAAAAATGAGGATGGTGCACTAAAACATCAAAGAAGACACCTCTCCCTCCATCATCAGAGTACCGACCCGGTCCATATGATGAAGTCTTCTGGCTGGGTGAGCGGCGCCATGTTAGCGAAGGCTGACTCAATGAGGCGGTAGGGAGAGTCGCACAGGAAGTCCCCGTACAGGCCTGGATTGGTGACTGGAGCTCCTTTGGATGAGTAACAAACCTTGGTGGGGTCCGGCACCAGGTGGTAGGTAGGGTCTAGGTGGAGGTCAGTGATGTGCCAAAACCTGCCTGCATAGATGAAGGGAGAGTAAATAATGAAAAAGACAAAAGGACAGAAGAGGACTGACTGAATACGTCACAATCCAACACTAAATGATATTAAAAACACTTGATTTTATTTCTTATCTATCTTGTATCTAGTGTCTCCATAGTGTAGTGGTTTACACATTCCGCTTTACAAGCGAGAGGTCACTGGTTTGATTCCAGGTGGGGATACAAGCCTCTCTCAACGTGGAGGGTTGGGCATCCGGTGTAAAACCTCTGTCAAATTACCAATGTGGATCAGCCACAGGGGCCCACAAGCCAGTGTACTCCTAGTGCCGGTCCCAAGCCCAGGTAAATGGGGAGGGTTGCGTCAGGAAGGGCAGCCGGCGTAAAAATTTTGCCAAACCAAATATGCGGATTCATAATGTGACTTCCATACTGTATTGGTCGTGGCTTGGGTTAACAACGACCGCCTCCGGTGCCATTAGCCAACAGAGTGCCTGTGGAAACTATGCTACTGCTGGCCAAAGACCAAAGTGAGATGGAGGCAGATGATCTGCTGTGGCGACCCCTTGGGGAGCAGCTGGGGGTAAAGTTTATCTATCTTGTATCTCACATAATATGTGGAAGGATTAAGTACATGTAATAGAGGGCAGTTGTCCAGCTGAGGTGTTCTGCCTGAACTCCATTCAGAAGTCTGTCAATCATTACGTTTTTAATCATCAGCATGCAATATATAACCTCCACAGCAAATTTTAACATTCAGCATGAGTCCACAGTGTCTCGGTGTCAATTCGGCTAACATGTCATAAGTCAAACGGTGTGAAATATAAGCAAATATCCACTTTTGCAGCCAAAAATGTAAAAACTCGCATCTATACAAACGTTTAATTTTTGCTCATCTTGCTGAGTGAAACCTATCAGACAATGAAAGCTGCAGGCTTTGCGTTTCCGGCTGTGTGAGCGTCTGGACTGTAACACAGCTGAGCGGCTCTCATTCGCGGGAAGTGTCGGGGTTTTCGCTCACCGGTGCCCGGCTGGCGGCTGCTTCCAGTCGGCGCTGCCTCCAGCGGAGCCCCGACGTAGGAAAGCAGCAGGAAACACCCAAACCGCAGCATGTCCACGGTGTTCAAACCGACAGCTCGACCTGTCACACAGCCTGCACACACTGCAAGGTGTGTCTCTCACGGTGGGTCACTCTTCTCAAAGTAAACAGGAAGTGTAGCGGCCGGATGGTCATGTGACTTTTGTGTTTTGGCGCTGCGGAGGGAGGAGCTAATGAAAATGAAAGAAGAAAGTGTGCAGGGTTCAAGAAGAAGACAGTCTCTAGTAGTAAATTCAAGTTCTGCACTCTGTTGTTATAAATTTTACACACGTGCACGAACAGAGCCATGCATTAGTGGAGAGGTGACAGAGTAAAAGGCAGCTCCTCAAGGAAGGGTGGGAGTCTGGTGCCTTGCTCAGGGGCACCTCGGCAGCGCTCAGGGGGCAAACCAACTCCTCTCCAGCTCCCAGTTCACCGTCGTTATGTAACAGGGTCAAAATACACCTCAGTAGTTGTTATAATCACGCAAATTACCTGGCTTTTAACAGTTCTGTACCAGCTTGAGAGAAACTCCTTGTTCCATGATGCACTGTGCTGTTGGTTGTAGCCCCCCCCTCTTTGTTTTCTTCTTCGTTGGTTATTTGTGTATATTTTTTTGCCCCCTCCCCTCTCCCCTCTTGAATAAATCCCTGTGGGAGAGGTGAGTGGCCATTGATTTGACTAAGTTTATATCTATCATATTTTGTGCATATTGTAGGTCTGTACAATGTCCTTACATGATTTATCACCTGTTGATATGTTTGTATGCTTTTAATTTTTTTGTGTAGTTACTTTTGTGGAGGTCATGGATGTTCGTCTTCTCTGCGCAGCAGGTTTAGCTAGCTTATGTGCACGATGTTTTGAGCTAACATTGTATATTGTATTTTTTATTTTGTATCAGGATCTGGAGCGGGCTGTAAAGTTCATGGGAGTTTTTGTCTTCTGATGTCTTTGCCAGAATTAAAGAGTGAGCAGTGAGACAATCCAGTGTCATGGTCTCCTTCAAAACACAATGCAGAAGTCTCTACTGGTTACACTTATACAGTGGTCTATGCGGGTCTTGCACTCTGTGGCTTTCTGGTTCAAGCGTCCGACCTCCACACGTATGGTGCTCTGAGTGAGTCTTGAATCAGCAAACCCTTGGTGACTCTCTGGCTCCCAAACCAAGTCCCAGTGGACTGAGCCACTGGCGCTCCCAGATGGAAAAACGTTGGGGTGCCATGTATGAGCATCTGCTTAAGTACAAATGTGACGATCTTATAACCAGGGTGCAATGTGAGAAATGAAAATAATTTATGTACCACAGCAATACAATATACTCTAAAGCCTGTTAGAATATGTATTATTTATGGAGTGTTTTCACGAACCCTGCAAATCCGGTCCAGAACCAGAAGTGGCGCCATCTTGGAGATATAGCTCATTCAAAACAAACAGGATGCGTAAGCAGTCATGCACAAAAATGCAAAATTTCGTTTTAAAGCTTCAACATCTGATTGCAAAAGTTCACACACATCTGAACAGCTGTAAAGAGAAACTGGACACCAAAGAAAAAGAATGTTACGTGAAAAACTAAATTTAATTGGGGATGAAGATCCATATGAAATCGATCCCAGTTTGTTCAGTGGCAATCTTGAAATATTCCCTATAGTAAGTTTATCCGTTGTCACAGCCATTGACATACAGTATGATCTTCTTCTTCTTCTTTTGGCTGTTCCTTTTAGGGGTCGCCACAGCAGATCATCTGCCTCCATCTCATCCTATACCTTGCATCCTCTTCCCTCACACCAACCCTCTGCATGTCCTCCTTCACTACATCCATGAATCTTCTCTGTGGTCTTCCTCTTCTCCTCCTGCCTGGCAGCTCCATCTTCAACATCTTTTGTCCAATATATCCACTATCCCTCCTCTGAACATGTCCAAACCATCTCAGCCTTGCCTCTCTGACTTTGTCTCCAAACTTCTCAGCATGAGCTGTCCCTCTGATGTACTCATTCCTAATCCTGTCCATCCTGGTCACTCCCAGGGAAAATCTCAACATCTTCAGTTCTGCCACCTCCAGCTCCACCTCCTGTCTTTTTGTCAGTGCCACCGTCTCCAAACCATACATCATAGCAGGTCTCACTACCCTCTTGTAAAC